>VCCN01003880.1:29044130-29055014 GCA_006491835.1 Architeuthis dux
GTACAGAATTTTAAAATGCCCATGATTAGTGGATACATATTAGATAGAAATATATGTATATGCAGTTTCTTCTGTCTAATATGTATCTGCTAATCACAGGCATAATATATTAAAAAAATGATGTACTTTTCACCTTAACAATAGAAAAAATAGCAATGAATATTTCAAATAATTCCTTCTATTTCTCTTGTTTTTTCTTTTCCTGCAGGGATTCTATGTGATATTTCTCATCATCTTCAGTTATGTTCTATTGGTTGAGTTTGAGGAAAAATCCTCTACTATGGAGTATATCCTTTACGGTTGGGTTTTTACAATATTTATTGAAGAATTACGTCAGGTAAGTCTTGTTTCAGTGCAACCATTTTATTTAAATAAAAGGATTTTTGGATGAAAATATTTCGGATCATTTTTGTTGATCCATGAGAAATTGCTAAATTTGGTTAAAATTGTATCAATTAATAATGTAATAAATCAGAAATATTACCTCTATCCCATAATAGTTGTAACATTTGCATATAAAAAATTACTACTAAATGCAACAACTATTATTGGACAGATGTGGTATATATTGATATAAATTAAGATTCTTTTATTCACTCAAAGATGGTTGATACTACACAATAGAGGAGAATTTTTGCAAGATTTTAAATCTTTTAAAGATAACTTTTCCCTTTTAATAAACATAAAACATTAAACAAATTTTCTTATAGGATATTAATTTGCAGATATAAATTAACAGCTTGTTCATTATAATGCCTTAATTTCATTTTATTGGATGAAAAATGATTTTTATCAAAAGGTTAGTTTGCATACTTCATACATGTTTTCTAAAGACAATAAATTAAAATATTATGAAAAATAATTGTTCAATGTTTATTCTATCATTCATCATCGTTCTTTTTTAATCTTTATTTTATCTACATATATAGTCTGTTTGTCATAATACATATTATTTTTAAAAATAAACCCTGTGCCAAGGTTAAGGATTGAACCCTAAAATATTTAAGAGTAGTTTAGACTATTGAACTCATTCTTTGTGTTCTTATTACTATGTTTTGGCCGATCCATTCTACAGCCTTCTTCATGTGTAAAATCCATAAGGAAAGAGAGTGGTCTCTTTTTTTACAGAAATAGGTGGCAAACAGAAAAGAAATGGTAGCTAATATACCGCTCAGCTTGGTTCATTCAGAGCAATGTGAGCCACACTGACAGTAAGTTTCTCAGAAACCTGTGTAAGACAGATTATTTAATATTTATACACAGGAATGGGTACTCTTGTAATAGTGGGGTCCAGGGCGTAATATGCATAAAAGACTAAGAGTTGCATTATTGTATTAAAATAAACTATTAATATAAATTATTAAATAACTTTGTATAAAATTGTGTATCAAATTATTGTTATTAAAATGTTTTGTATTAAAATGAATTATTGTTTTTTGTAGATTTATTAATAGAATTATTGTTTATTTCGAAGGGATTTTTTGTGTATGTCCTGACTCCCAAATTCAAAAAAGAATCTTGCAAGGGGAATAACTCTTAGTTTTTTATGCATATTAAGCCCTGGATTCCACTATTACAAGAATACGTAGGAATGTTTTCCAATTCCCTCCCTGCTGAGCAAAGGAATCCACACTGAAATTTGCTATGTATAAATATGGAATCACCTGTCTTACACAGGTTGCTGAGAATGGTATTGTCAGTGTGGCTCATGCTACTAGGATTGAGCCAAGCCAGTTAGTATATTGGCTACCATTTCTTTCCAGTTTGCCAAAGAGATCTCTCTCTTTCCTTATGGATTGTACAACTGGAGAAAGCTGGAGAATGGATCAGCCAAAACATTGTGGTAGCAATGCAAAAATGAGTTCAGTAGTCCAAACAACCAATGGAATAGCAATGACTATTCTGGAAATTATAGACTGTATCAATAAACTTTAAAAACACTTTTAAATATTCCATGGCTGCATTTCATTCTGATATCAGTTTAAGCATTTTTTGGACTTTTTTTTAATTTATTATTTTTTTAATGATTCTATCCTGTTTTAATATTTCCATTTGTTATTCATGCAGAGTATTTTTGCATATATTTTTGGACTTTTTTTAAATTTATTATTTTTTTAATAATTCTTTCCTGTTTTAATATTTCCATCTGTTATTCATGCAGAGTATTTTTGCATATACATGTTGATGATTTTTCTTTTTTTATTTCTGCTATAAAACATTTTTCTTTCTTTAATCAAGTATTGTATTCAATTGTTCTGATTCTAAAAGGATCTAAAAATGCTTCATCTGCATTTCACACGCACTGCCATTCCTAAATTCTACAACACAATATTAAGTCAAGAGTTTTACAACATTAAGAATTGTTGTATAAACCAATGTTCACTTACATTCAAAATTTTGTTTGGACAATTGAATCTTTTCTTCGCAACCATATCATTATCATCATCAGCCGTTATAAGTCGACTGCTGGACAAAGGCCTTTCCAATCTCCTTCTATGACGACCTAGATTGTGTTAACCTCTGCCACGTCTTACCGGCAAACCTTTCTATTTCGTCCCTCTATCTTGTGTCTGGTCTTTTCCTACTGCGTTTACTGTCCCATGGGCACCAATCGGTTAGTCTTTTCTCCCATCTATTGTCATCTCTTCTTGCTAGGTGACCAGCCAATCTCCACTTTTGCTGCTTAATTATTTGTATAATATCCTTCACTCTAGTCCTCCCTCTTATCCATGTTGATGTTTTTCCATCTGTTAGAGTTATCCTTAGCATTGCTCTTTCCATGGCTCTCTGTGCTATTCTAAGTTGGTTTTCAGCTTGTTTTGTTAATTTCCATGTTTCGCATCCGTAGGTCATAGCTGGTATTATGCAACCGTTGTATACTTTACGCTTTAAGCATATTGGTAAGGTGCTTTCAAAATGTCTCTATTCATACCAAATGCTTTCCAACCTATCGTTATGCATCGCTTTATTTCACAGTCATGGTCTTTCTCTAACTTTAATACCTGTCCTAGGTAGATGTATTCATCAACCTCTTCTAAAGCCTCTCCTTCTATCTTTATGGTAATCCAATGTAAATAATCCAAGAAATTATCTTATTTTGTTGCTTTTTATTGCAACACTCGGGTCATTTCTCAGATTATAAACCTGACAAGGGCTGAAGAATGGATTGGCCAAAACATTGTGTTGACAACATCAAGAATGCAAAGAAGAGATTTGATTGTTCAAACAAAATTTTTAATGTTATAGACCCGTGTTTCTCAACTTTTTTTTTGCCCATGCACCTTTTCACCATATTTAAGAATGTCATCCCCCCCTTCTAAGATTGTCTGACTCAAAAGGTGCATTCCAAATAATATGCATTTAATATTGAAAATCTTTAATTGTTTCATATTAGCACATATACATTTAGTTGGATTATTTTTTATAAAGGAAAAGTACTCTAACTAAACTAGCAGTGCCAAAAGATCAATATTCTAACAATTTGACTCTGCCAATTTGTGATCCCAATTCCCCACCCCCTTGAAATTTTAAAATCCCCTCCAGGGGGTAATTCCCCCCTAGTTGAGAACCTCTCTTATAGACAATGTCCACTTACCTGAAACACTTAACAATACACTGTTTTCCAACACTTTCACTAAATATATCAATGGTGTATGATCCATTTAGTCATTTAGACCTTTTAGAATTTCTTACTCTGCAATCAATACATTCATTCATATAATACATTTGATTTCCAAAGAATACACATATCAATAACATTGAACGTCCCCTGGGGTAGCCCTTGATACAGCAGGTGATGTATCTGGGTGTGGTGACAATGGTTACTGTTTTGAGTTTTGCTGCATTTATTCTACCCCAATCAAGAAATTAGTGTTTCCTCTCCAAGCAGTCAATTTATTCATGTTTGTAAAATCTGTGATACTCAGTTAGTACACATATCAATGCTAAAATTCTTTTCACACTTAC
Source organism: Architeuthis dux (assembly GCA_006491835.1). NCBI lineage: Eukaryota > Metazoa > Mollusca > Cephalopoda > Oegopsida > Architeuthidae > Architeuthis > Architeuthis dux. The sequence goes on from VCCN01003880.1 coordinate 29,048,097, forward strand.
CAGGAGTCCCTACAATAGTTTTTATATCCTAGTATAACTCACCAAATGTCTGTCCATCTGTTTATGTGACAGCTTAACTCAGGAACCAGACAACATTTCCCCATGAAACATTTTGTGTGTACTAATGGGACTCTCAGTCATGTTTCTAGCAAGTTAGTTTTTGAAAATTTCCCCTCAAAATAATATTGTGGGGTCTGCGTTCGTGCTAATAATGATTTGATTTCCATCTAGCTATCTAGCTAGCTATCTTACTATAATTCACCTATCTTTTGTGAAATCCCCCCAGATATTTAAATTAAATGGGATCCAAGAGTTCATGATGGAGTTGATATTCAAATAAGGTATGATTCAATAAATACATAGTTCAAATCCATGATCTCTTATTGGGGCCATTTAGGCCTCCCGCAGGAACTAGCCGAAAATTGTGGTAGGTTCAGCTAATGCCCTAAGTCTTCCAGCACCTATGATAAATTGATTATCTTCTATTAGTATTTGTAATATTTTTATACAGTATCTATAAAAATGTTTCAAATTGTTACAATCCAAAATAATTTTCAGCTTCAACTTTTTAACCTTTCAAGCTTTTTAATAACTATAAATTCTTGCTGCAATTATTTCTCTTGTACCAAACAAATGAGAAAAATGTCTTTCTTCTTTTCTGGCTTATGCTATTTGTCAGAGACTTTGATAGCATTTACCATTTTACAAAGCATTTTGTAAACAATACAAGTGAAATGTTTTTATCTCATTATTACACACTTTACCTTTTCCCAAGCAAATTAAAAAGTAGGCAACAAATTAAAAAAATACAGCAAGCAAGTTAAAAAATATGGCAAGCAAATTAAAAAATATGGCAAGCAAATTAAAAAATATGGCAAGCAAATTAAGAAAACAAGCAAATTGAATCGATGAACATGAGTAATCACGTATATACAGTTATTGCTATAGTTTCTGCAAATGTTAATTTTTTTAAGTGAAATTAATTAAAATTTGTCTCTTAATTTATTTTGTTTAAATGATATTTCATTTTTAGTTTTAACTTAGGTCTCAGATTTATTACTGCGATGACTTGGGCTTTGAAGGAAGTCAGGAAGTCAAACAATATATATAAAAGACAACCTACTTTTTTTCTATGTAGAAACACAAGGTGATCAGTGAAGTTCTTAAGTTCGTCTGTTTCTTCTTAAGTATCAGCTTTAGTTAGTGGCTTTAGTACTGGTTAGTAGTTGAGAAGATAGGGAGGAAAAATAGAATATAGTGTGGTTAACATTTAGAAGATTCAGGTGATCTTTAGATATGCTTGATTTAGGAGACACCAAATTATGTGCGACCAGCTTCGTCGACAAGTTGACTCTTACTGGTGATTACCTAAAAGCACAGCAAATTTGAGACGCTGAGGTTGACTCCAAGGTCAACTGTCTAGACAAGCAGGAAGTGCTTCTAAAAATAGCACAAGCCAACTCCTGTTGTCCAGAGGTCATGACAATTACTTTTTTCAGGTTTACTGAATTAAGCTTTTGATTTTGGCCAGTGAGATTTCAGGTTTTGGCTCACTGTATACATGTGATTACTCATGTTCAGTTTGCTTGTCTTTTTAATTTGCTTGTCTTACTTTTAAAAATTTGTTTGCTGTATTTTTTAATTTGCTTGCCTTAATTTTTAATTTGCTCGGGAAAAGGTATAGTGTTAGAATTCTTGTTAGAATTAAAGAAGTTTAGCCACAACTCAACTTTATAAGAAAGTTTGAAAGATTGTCTGAAGATATTACAAAATATTAGATAGGAATTAAACAAACCTTGCCAAGTAGGTTATGAGAGGAGCTCTTACTCTAAAGAAATTCCTCTTTATAAAAATGTATTTTGAGGCTCTTGCACATAGGCGTATGAGCCAGGGGCAGGGAGGCAACTGCCCTCCCCCCAAAAAATTGGGGGGCAAATCAAGCCCTCTGCTCCCTTAATCAAAGAGTTCCTATATGCCTATTCTGTAGTTTATTTCAGTAATTGGCTCCTCTGCCTTCTATCTTCTCTTTTTCCTTCTTCATGGCTTTGAACTGCCGAACCTTTGCCATACGCTAGTTGCTCTGCCAACTTGTGTACCTGCCTTTGGGAAAATAAATTCATCCACCCACATCTCACCATGAGTTTGAAATTTTCTGATTTTTCAGATTTACTTCCGCAGTTATGTGGCAGCCATCAGACATCAGGTCCAGCACCGCTATGTTAAGGTTGAAATACCAATTCCCTCTTTTCCACTAATCCAACCTCAAATATATCTTGAATCTAATTTCTTCTCCGAATTATAATCTAATACTAAATGTGCATGTTAACTAACAGCATCTCAAAAATATATCTGCTTATTAATTGCTCAGTGTTAACGTCTGACGAATCTGGAGACCTACTTGTGGAGGACCTCAGCACATTGCAACGGTGGGCCAAATCTATGCAAATGAAATTTCATCCCGACAAATGCAAGGTCACGCACTTAGGTAGAAACAACAAAAAAAATGAACTACACCATGATTAAAGATGACGGAACACAACACACACTGAAGGCAACTACAGTGGAAAAAGACCTTGGCATTTATATAGACAACTCACTTAACTTCACTGCGCATACAAAGAATACAGCAAATAAAACACTCGGCTACATAAGAGACTCATTTAAATTCATCGATGAGGAGAGCTTCCTACTGCTGTACAAGTCTCTGGTATGTCCCCATCTGGAGTTTGCTACCTGTTTATGGTCTCCTAACCTGAAAGTACAACTCAGATGCCATAGAAAGAGTTCAGAGGAGAGCCACCAAGATCATTCCAAGAATGGGAAATATATCCTACACAGAAAGATTAAAACAACTTAATCTAGAGACCCTTGAATACTGAAGGAAATGTGCTGACCTACTAGAGGTCTATAGAATCCAGAACAGCATACATAGAGTGGATACTGACGTTCATTCCTCAAAATGTCCTGATAAGAAAATGCTGACTTCAACTATGTGCAGTAAAACCAGAGGACACAGCCATAAACTACAAATTCAGACCTCCACTGGTGTTAGAAAAGATTTCCTCTCGGCATGAGTGGCAAACGCATGGAACAGCCAAAGTGAAAAGACAGCCACATCTAAGAATATCAATATTTTTTTAAATAATCTTTGTTCTAATTTCAGAAATACCAAATTTAACTACCATTTTTCTTAATAGTTTAAACCCAGCCCAAATATACTGAAGCTGGCTTAATGACGCAATTAACAGCTGTCAAAAAAGTATATTCAAGTATATGAACATTATCAAAGCTGAGTACACTTTAATATTTAAGTCTTATCTTTGGGTTTAGCAGAGGTTTTTTTTTAAGTGCATCAAAGTTACAACTCTTTCAGCTTTCGAATTCTGGCAATATTCATAAGTGTTTTATAATTAAACAATAAGCAGTCACTTTTAACGATTTTTAAAGAAAAACAATGTTGATCATAACAAAAGGCTGATTTGTATTGCAATGGCTGGGCAATCATTATGGAAATGATACATTTGTTGGTCACTCTTACTTCCCTTCTGGTTTCACATTGATTGCCTGTAACCAAACACAAGAAATTAGCTGGTAATACCAACTGTGCAACCTGACTGCAAGGGAACAAAAGTATTTTTTACAGATACCCATATTCTAACGATTTGGTCTGGTACACATGAGTGTAAAAATAAATGATAAATTCATTATTATTAATTTCAGGCTAGTTTATTCTTTATCTTATTTTTGTTGCTTTTTATTGCAATACTTATGTCATTTTGCATTCTAAGGCCATTAAGTAAATTGCATGGAATGAAAATAAATAAGTAGCCTCTGAATCATTCTGCTTACTCATTTTGACCTAAGTATTGCAATAAAAAAAATTGAATTATTTAAAGGTTTTATGGAACAAAAAATAAGATATTAAATTCAGAATCCTTTCTCAATGAAGATGTAAATTGAAATAACTGAACATTACATAAACAAGAAAAAATTAACTCTTAATGTCATACATTGTTGGAAACCACTCCTGAGCTCTTCTGTAGTGGAAACTATGTTTGCTACATTTATTTATTTAAAAACTTATTTAAACTTATTTAAAGTTTTTAGCTAAAGTTGAAAGGAGCTGTAACTTTGATCATTAGTTATTCCCCTTGTTACATATAAGATATAATGGCCAACTTGGAGCTGTGAAATAGACCAACCTTCTGAAAAACCAAGTGTCAGATAGGTGAGCCTTGATATCACATGATAACACTGGAAAAAGAAAATTGATCCTATTTTATGGTAAAGAAACTCCATACCCTCTCCTAACAAGTCAAGTACTGGGAAAATTTGAGATTTCTTCAAGTCTACATACACTGACCCTTTGGTATCTACAAATGTGCAACCCCCTCACACATTCAGGTCACAAACTAAATATATCTACAAGTTCCTTAAAATGGCAAAATTGCAAAAAGAAATTTGAACTGACATTTGTAAATTGAAGCATGTAATATTTTTGCATTGAAGCATGGAATATCCTTGTTTTGTAGCATGAGTTTAACAAATATATATGATTACTTTATTTATCTCAATCTGTATCTATCAGTATTTTCTTTTCATATATACAGTATCACCTATAAATAAGTACACACCTACACTTTTTTATAGAAAGTTCATTTTCTTCTAAACCAAACTTAACAAGATTTTATTATTTCTTGTGGAACATTAGACAAACAAAACGGATATTATCAGGTATTATTTATGACCAAACTCTACAGCTGTTGTATAGCGGTGTGTCCTGGACTTGGATAGAAAGGAAACTTGGAAATTTGAAGACTTGCTTCGGAAAAAAATTAAACAAAAATCAGTACATTAGTTCTTTTTTTTTGCTTTTTTCTTATATCCTAAACTTATTCCTCAACCATTCTTTCTTCCACGACTTAAATATATGTGTAATTTTGCTACTACAAGGCGCAAGACCCTTCTCTGTACCCATACTAAAAAAAATCCTAGACTTTCTTCCTTGATCCATATCCTCACAGGGCTTATCCTCTTGCCCTAAAATCCCATGTTATTCCTTTTAGGCTCTGCTAGCCTCAACACCAAATAGCATCTTATGTCCCCCAGAAGGTAGTTCTACTAGAATCTACAAGCTAATTCACTCCCCACATTTCTTTGGGCTCTCTTGAACTTTGTGTCGGCACATGACTTCAAGATTGCGCTCCCAGTATTTGACTGAATGCCGAATATTTTTTCAAAAATTCCACTAAAAATATTAGCACAGAAAAAAAAAATCCTGCCCCTGCAGCAAACAAACACATTGTATCACTCACTAATTGCATTACTTTAATACTTTAATAGTTTGATTTTCTCAGGATTTCAATTTATTTCTCTTAATATCGGTTTCTACAATTTTATTTTTAATTCAACTTATCTCCTCATACCATCTTTCAATATTCACATATAACTCCGATATGTATATATCTCTATATTTTTAAATCACCTTTAATTTAGAAACTCTCATTTATAAGATATTTTTTTTTTCCAATACTTCTAGTCTAGTACACGCCTCTGAAATGCAAACTGCAAAAATTTCACCTAGCACTCAATTAATTCCCCATATCCCAAAACAGGGTTCCTTCTTATCACGTTAAGGGTTCTGCCTAATTTCACAAGACATCCTGGCCCCAAAACGAATTTCATCATCATTTCTTTTTTTCAGGCTCCTTAGCCAAAATACCCCAAAACAATTACATTTCGTCAGGGACATCCAATTATTGCCTTCATGGACCTTGAATATGTAAACTTGAGCGCCAAGGGAAAACTGCACAGCAAAACAAGATTAATTCTTATGTTGAAAATCCATATAGTAATCTAACTTCATTCATAAAAACGTTACTCTAGACAAGTGACCCCTCAGGTCAATTATGTCGCAAAATTCCCTTCACTGTATAATCTTTGTTTACTATCACTGACGTTTGAATTCATAACAATCTGGCTCACACACTAAGGGCAAATACAGGCCAGAATATACGTATGTTTCACACACACACACACAAAGTACAAATCTATGTTCTAACTATAGTGATAAATCAAATCTTTTAAATTCTTTTTTCAGTTTTTTTTAATGTTTTTTAATTTTAAGGACGGAGACTTCTTCTCCTTTTCTCTCTTTTTCATATTGAAATTCGAAATCTACATTTCACCCACTCGTCTTGTGTGTTAACTGTCATGTATTTATAATCTAGTAAATTAATTTCATTTGCTTTTATGCTAAGTCTAAAAAAAAAATCACGGTGTCAATCACCGGTTCCTATTTCCTGTTTTGAACACTGATGCAATATACCTATTTCCTGAGGTGACTAGTTTCACTTACATTTCCGCACAGGTGTTTGACCCCGGGATAACCTTTAGATATCATAACACAGCATTGAAACTCTTTTGTCAAAAATATGAATATGTTGGTGTCCAAAAATTAGTACACCCCCACGAAAAAATATTTCAAGTTTCAATGCTGTAGAATTTGGTCATAAATAATAACTGATAATATCTGTTTTGATTGTGTAATGTTCCACTAGAAATAATAAAATCCTGCTATGTTTGGTTTAGAAGATAATTAACTTTCTATTATGGGCAATACTGTGTGAATACTTTATCTATCTTACTATATTTCATTCTGTCTGCTTGCATGTGTTTATTTCTTTTACATATGTGCATGTGCATGTGTATATATATATATATATGAAATCAAATGATGGATAATTTTATATCCAACAGAATATGATAATTCTAATGACATTTATTAGTTGAGAACCTATATTTACCCGGCGCCGGTGTGAGCGACTGCTAAACAAGCGGCCTAAATCGTAAATGTTAATAAAGAAACAAACTTCATGCGGGGATCAAACCCACATCCACCCTGGAAACAACCTTATA
>VCCN01003880.1:29061672-29073996 GCA_006491835.1 Architeuthis dux
ATCTAGTTATATTTTGCCTTAAATCAATGAATAATGCAGAAACCAAGGATGCCAATTAATCGTATATTTATGAGTGGATGGTGGGCCAGATAAATGCCATAAAATGCTTGAAATGTGAGAATTATCCATTTAAATACATCTAGTTATATTTTGCCTTAAATCAATGAATAATGCAGAAAATCATTTGTACTTAACCACGGATGCCAATTAATAATCATAGAACTCAATTTAGTCACAATTCATTTCAATCAAGGCATCTTTTCTTACCATTAAAAAGACACAAAGTAAGCATAGTAACCCAATATTTGCACATGGGCTGGTTAAAATCCCTTCACGAGCCAGATATGGACCACGGGCTGTAGGTTGCCTACCTTTCATTTCAAGTTGAATGATGTAACAATTATTAGAGCTCCATCTTGTTAAAACTGATTCAGTTAGAAATGATATATTAGAAACTGTCAACCAAAACTGTCAACATAAGTTTCTTCAGTTTTCAAGTTAGTCTGGCTGGCTATGTATCTATCATGCGCACAGGCCACACCAATGGAGCTAGAGGGCTGAAAATTTGAACATTTACTCCTTATTATGTCTAGAAAAAACTTTTTTTTTAAATAATTCTGCCACCAAAATAGGTTTGTAGTGAGGGGAGGGTTCTGTTTGCAATGTAAGTTTATGCTAAATTGGTCCCTTAGCATTTACGCTTATTTTTTTTAAAGGAAAAGAAGTAACTTATCCATTGATCTCCTCTTTTTCCAATTTTTTATTTGATCACCCCCAACACGGCACGCTGCCAAAAGAGGTTGGTCATGTGACGGTTTCTATTGAGTGACTAACCAGACCTGTTTAAGAGAAAATAACTGTTTAGAAAACTAATTAAAATATTAAATGGATTTTCTTTGCAGATGAAACCAAATTGTACCACCCAGTCTTGTCGCCGGTTGACCAAGTAAGAGTACAGGAGGGCCTAGATAAATTAATGCTATGGTTAAGAGAATGGTTATTAGCTTTTAATGAAGATAAATGTAAGGTGTTACACATAGGAAATAGAAATCTGTGTTACGATTACTGTATGAACGGAAATATACTAGATATTGTAAATGATGAAAAGGATCTTGGTATCATAGTAACTGATGAACTATCATTCTCCAGGTATATTGCCAGTGCTGAGGCTACAGCGAACAGGGTACTAGGACTGATTAAGCATACCTTTTCATATATAGACAAGGACTCGTTGCTTATACTATATAAGACTTATGTCCATCTACACCTAGAGTACTGTGCACAGTCCTGGTCACTGTACTTAGAGAGAGATAAAAATCTTTTAGAAAAAGTCCAGAAACATGCAACTAAGTTAGTACTGGAATTAAAAAGTATGAGTTATGAGGATAGGCTAAAAGTGTTAGGATTAACATTGTTAGAAAATAGGAGTGATCAGAGAGACTTAATAGAAATGTTCAAGATTATGCATGGTTTAGAATTAGTATACCCTGATGTATTTTTTACTAGAGGGGGGTACAAGGGACTGAGAAGCCACACATATATGGTAGAAGCAAATAGAAGTAGATTGAATATCAGAAAATTCTTTTTTAGCAATAGAGTAGTAGAACTTTGGAATAGATTACCGGAACATGTAGTGCTATCAACAGATGTAAATGATTTTAAGAAGAATTATGATGTTTATTACACTACCGGAAAGGTTTAAGGCACTAGATATTGTGTAAATATGATTGTTATGATGTGTGCTTGTATTTACAAATTGTATAATTTTATTTTCACACTAAAATAAAAATGTTCTAAAAATGTTTAAACTTCCAAGAGTCTAAAATTATGTAAACCGTTTCCATCAAATGGTAGAAACTACAAGATAAATTAATAGGGTGTTCGGAAAGTAATTACGTATTTTCAAAAAGGAGATAAAAACTAATGCCAGTGAAGTTTAATAAAATACTATTTATCAATAATGTAATCACCATCATTATCAATGAGAGTAGCCCAACGGGAAGGCTAATTTTCAATTCCTTGTCAAAAAAACATCTTCTTTGTTTCTGAATGTTCTGCCACTTATGAAATGTTCTAGTGATCGAAACAAATGATAATCTGTAGGTGCTAAATCTGGTGAGTGGCGGTGCGGGTGGAAGAACTTCCCATCCTAACAATCTTATCTTTTCCTGGATTTGTTTTGTCATGCTGGAGAATAACACCATTTCTGTTTACCAAAGCTGGACACTTTCCCCTTAATGCTTTGTTTACACAATCAAGTTGCTAGAAATAAACGATTAAATTCTTTCGACGAGGAATCGAAAATTTGCCTTCCCATTAGGCTGGTGTCATTGATAATGATGGTGATTACATTTCTGCGATTTTGAACTGATTGCTAAATCTGTCAATGTCCCATGTCCCGCCAGACACACAATACATCTCTCGCTGCTGCTGTTTGACCTTGTGTCATACTAGGCTAAACTTAGTAAATATCTATAAATGGTGGAAAGTTTATTTAGATTGATATTCTAATATATCCTATCCTATTTTTTCAGTGGCAAAGCTACCATACTTCTATAATTGATCCTAACCCCTAACACTAACCCTGAACCAAACTTATATCCTTTGTTGTTAAATTTAATAAAATACAGTTTTAAATGGTCAGGTTTTCTGCTTTCATTTGAAAATTGCAAAATGTGGTGAGCTCTTCACAACTCTTTCATTATCTTCTTGCCAAAGAAAATTGTTTCATAATACAACAGTCCCTCTTTATAATGCGGTTGTTGAGGTTTAAGGAAGACTACCTCGTTATAACTGAACCACAAATAATCAAAAGTGAATTATAAGTGTCAAAACAAGTTCACCAGTGAACGAATGTTTATTTTCATCACAAAATAAAAGGAATTATGTCTAAAACACAATGTAATTATATGTTAATTGATTGAAAATTGAAGAAATTTATTATTTTAGTCATATTAAGTAAGTCTTTTGATGGAATTCTGTTTTTATTTACATATTTTTTTGGTGATGATATAAGCAAAAATCACTGGGCCCACAACCTACCGGCCTTATATTGCAAACCATGCTATAACAGACCATGCTATATTGAGGGATGTCTGTATCATTGAATTGCTGAAATGATAAATGCTTCTATTTTTTCTTTTGGTTCTAGTAATACTTTCCAGAAAATTCAGGATAATACTGATCTTCATTGGCACTTCCAGAGATTCGGCCTAATCTCTGAATATGATACACGGCCACCATTACCGCCACCTTTTATCCTACTGAGTCACATATATTTGCTTGTCTGCGTCATTAGTAGAAAATATAGAGGAAAAGAAAAAGACACAGCATTTAGTAAGTAAAAGATTTATGGGCAATTGTTACCTTTTCCGTGTTAAATTCAAACCTGGATGGCATAAACTATTTTTTCAGTCGCAAAACTACCATACTTCTGTAATTGACTTATATAACATTAACCCTAACCCTTAACCCTAACCCTAAACCGATCTTATATCCCTTGTTGTTAAATCTAATAAAATACAGTTTTAAATGGTCACGTTTTCTGCTTTCATTTGAAAATGAAATTCTTGAAAAATAAATTTACAGATAAGGTTTTAAAAAAAGTGGAAAAAACTGTGATCAGAGGAAATTTCAAAATTTGTGAACAAAAAATGCTGTTTTGAGGTCCCCAGACTGCGAAATCTAATGGAGACATGTTTTGAATTTAATGCTAAAAAGGTAACAATTGACGCTTTAGGTTTGCTCTTCATGATCTTGTGAATATGAAATGTTGCATGTAATGATTGTGAAAGAAGGAAAGCTTAATTACCTTAGTAATGAATGTGATACATTTATGCCCAAAACAGTGGTCCTCAGAGTCCCAGGTCACATTTCTCCCCTTGCGATTTGAATTGTCATTTAGTAGGTTTTTTTAACCATTATACTTTCCATTATATGAGTGACTGTGCATGATAAATGCCCAACGGACCATTTTTAAAAAGTTGATATTTTTGTTATTTTTAAAGCTACAATGCTCAGTTTTTGGGGTTTTTAAAGCTTGAACATTCTGCATTATGATCCATAGAGTGCTCAAGTTTCAAAATAATTTTTAAAAACCGAGCATTGTAGCTCTAAAGATAATGAAAATAGTAACTTTTAAAAAATGGTTCGTTGGGCACTTATCATGTGCAGTCACTCATATGTTGCTCTGCCGACTGAAATTCCTCCTCTTAGGAAATTCCACCCCTGGGGGCCAAGTACCTCCTGTTTGAGAATCTCCTATTTGCATTAATGACAGAGTGGAAATGAGAGGAAAGTTCTGAGTTAAAATGGTAAGCGGTAGATTATTGTCAAATTCTGGGACACAGTCAGGAGTTGACTTCGTAGTTCTTGTTAAGTTGGAAAACAAGAACTATCCTCACCAAAATTAGGGGTGTAAACCGATATGTAAAATCCCCATTCCCCTACCGTGATTTGAACTCATGACCAAGTGATCGGTAGCCAGCTGTCTTACTGACTGAGCTAAAGTGGATAGTCTTGGATATTAATGAAAATTTATCATACAGATACGCATTGGCTTATTTCATTCTAATAAATAAATATAGAAAAAAAACATATATCTTTATAATTTTTTATTTATTATATATACAATATAAAAGTTGCAGTAATTATCTTCAGTCCAAATAGAAATGGAATGGAGTTTGACCCTGCAGCAGCCAGTCTTGTTAAATCAATTTTCTCTTTCAGAAAAGAAGCTGCCCAAAATTGAGAAGCAGCTGATGCACTGGGAGGATGAAATGGCTGATTGCTACTTAATGAACAAAGAGAAATTTGAGAATAATAGCATGGAAGGAAAAGTGTTCATCACGTCTGACAGGTAAGAAACAGATGAGAACCTTAACTCCTTGTTATGATATTCTGTTGTTGACTTCTAGGCCTACCAGGAGTTGCAATAAAGCAATTGAAATTAAGATGAAAGAAATACTACTAAAACAAATGAATAATAATTGACATTTCTCTTGTGTTCCTCAAGTTCAGTGGCTTTTCGTGCCTAGCTTAGAACATTGGTATAAATAATTTTAAGAATAACTTCTGGGATATAAATAACATTTTTAATTTGGAGAGTTATCAGCTGAAATAAATAGAAGAATTTAGGAAAAAAATAAAAAATAAATAAAAAGTGCCTGGTAAATATATTTTCTATAGTTTTGAGGTTTCATTAACATTCAAATAGTTCTTTGGACGATTGAACTCCTTGTTGTTTGTATTGTTCTATAGTTTTGAGAAAGGTCATTAACATTCAAATAGTTCTTCGGACAATTGAACTCCTTCTTGTTGTTTGTGTTGTTCTATAGTTTTGAGAAGGGTCATTAACAATCAAATAGTTCTTCAGATGATTGAGATTCCCATAGAGACATTTTAATGTAAATTGTATATGGAGATGCCCATAGATGCATTTTTATTTAATAAATAAATTGGTTAGCAAACTAGTTTGGTAGACCATTGGCTAGTGAATTTAGTCGTTATAGGTGCCCTATTATTGTGGCCTTGTTCTAAACTAACCTAACCTAAGTAAATATCCAGAGACCTGTGTTAAATTATAAGTGATGTCCTTTGCCCAAAATGTATTGTAAAGTAAATAATGCCCTTACGCTGGTTATAGCATCAGCCATTCCTGCTTAGGCCAGTGTTGCCAATTTAGCGTGTTTTCTGCTAGATTCAGTGCGTTTTTTGTTTTGGCAGTGCAAAAAAGCGCTAAATTAGCGATTTTATGCTTAAACATTTTGGCCATTTTTAGCCATTTTTTGGGCTATTTTTACTGTCTGTTTGGCGGTTTGGGCCTTTTTTGGCAGTCAAACCAGCACGAAATTATTTTTTGAGTTGGTAACACTGGCGTACGATCCACATATAACACTACTACTTATTCAGCCCATATGTGAAATAGACTTAGAGGCAACAAGCACCCGAAGTGTCACTCACTTCACGCAGCGCTATTTTACCTATAGCTGGTGTGAGAGATGGATATATGCCTTTCCCAAGGGCATTAGTTTGAAGTAAACATAAACTGGCTCAGTCTGAGTTTGAACTCGGCTTGCTGAGTCCATTCTCCGTGCCGTTGACCACTAGGCCACCCCACACCTCCTCAATTTATTGTGAAATATTAGAAACTGTCAACCAAAACTGTCAACATAGGCTTCTTCAGTTTTCATGTTGGTCTAGCTGGCTATGTATGTATCACGCATACAGGCTGCACCAATAAAGCTAGAAGGCTAAAAAATTAAACATTTACTCCTTATTATGTCTAGGAAAAATGTTGTTTTTTTAAAAATTCCATTTCAATTTGCAATGTAAGTTTATGCTAAATTGATCCCTTAGTATGTGTCCAGCATCATTTATGCTTGTTTTTTGAAAATTTTGCAAATTCAGATGTTTTTTAGTGATCACTGCTGAGAGAAGTAACTTATTCACTATCACCCCTTTTGCCAATTTTTCAATTGATCACCTCCAACACAGCATGCTACCAAAAGATGTTGGTCGCATGACGGTTTCTATTGAGTGACTAACCAGACCTGTTTTATTATTAGCTTAATTTTAATGATTTTTCTTTTTCTTTTGCAGGACAGAACAAATGATGATGAAGATTGAGGAACTCCAGCATCAACAGCAACATCTCAGTTCTGCTTCCAATCTGCGCATGGCTCATTTACCATTGCCAAATCAAGAAATTCAAAACTTGCTGCTTCGAATCAGACAAATGGAGACAAAGTTGGAATGTCAGTCACAAATAGTACCGAGACTGATGCAAGTTGAAAACCAGGTACGTTTAATCTGTAATTACAGTAGACTTACAGTAAAAAATGTAAAACATAGTGTTTTATTTAATATACACTGTAGTGTCTCCCAGCTCATGGGTGGCTCACTGAAAAGGAAGATGAACAAAGGATAAAGGACAAAGACAAGAACATTGTTTTCACGGCTCGCATCTGGAAAATAATGACTGGGTCCTTTTCTCACGTGTGTGCACTCTTTATTTCCACTAGCACGGCACATGACTGGAAACTCAATTCCTTCATGACTTAGACGTTGGCAAGGGAGATAATTCTAGGTATTTATCTCCCTTGTATTTATTTAGTGTGAGCCCAACATAACATACATTATGTATTTACTTTTAATATTTGTAGCGTATATTAAATAAAAAAAATATTTTTTACATTTTTATTCTCAACATTATCATTGTATGATTGAAACCACAAATGACAGAAGGTATAATATATATATCCATCAATTGTCTCACACTCAATTGTCCCCGCACATTTGTTGCCGCTCAATAGTTTCCTGCTGAATTGTCCCATGCTGAATTGTCCTCAGCTCCATTGTCCTCCGCTCAATTGTCTCATGCTCAATTGTCCCAGGCTCAATTGTTCTCTACTCAATAGTCTCATGCTCAATTGTCCTCTGCTCTATTGTCTCATGCTCAATTGTCCCATGTTCAATTGTTCTCCACTCAATTGTCTCATACTCAATTGTTCTCCGCTCAATAGTCTCATGCTCAATAGTCGGCCAACCGACAAAAATGTCTTTTGAATACCCTTTCACAGTCTAATGCCTCATATATGGGCTACAGATCTACAGATAAAACAAATGAACCAAAAAGTATTTATGCTAATCATATAAACCTTGTTTCATCTTCTTAATTATTTCAAGCTTATCATTAATTGATAAGACTTTTCATTCAAATTTCTTTTCAGATTTCTTTGTTACTTTAAGCAGCATTATTTTAAGGGTCAACTAATTTTAGTTTTTAAAATAATGCACTGAAATCGTCATGTGCTGTTGCAGCAAATTAATCTCAAATTTCAAATCTTCCTTATTTCATTGGTCACCAATATTATTCTCACTTACTCACTTAATCTCAACTCCAGCGAGAATATAAAAACACACCATTACAATGTGTGGGTCAATAAATAGTACCATTGAAATGAGAGTTTACAGTTTTTATAAAATCCTATAACTGGAAATCTTTTGAAGGTTTATTTTAAACTAGCTGAAATGAGAGTTTATGGTTTTATGAAATCCTATAACTGGAAATCTTTTGAAGGTTTATTTTAAACTAGCTGAAATGAGAGTTTACAGTTTTTATGAAATCCTATAACTGGAAATTCTTTGAAGGTTTATTTTAAACTAGCTGTTTCTCTGTAACCTATGTCAGGGTTCTTTCTCGATCACGACCCAGTTTAATTTTATTCAATAACCTCACGACCCACTGATATATAATAAATGATCCATTTTTATCTCAGGGTTAGGGAATAAACTTAATACAACTAAAAACAGGACCGCTACACACTCTTGAAGTTCAAATGCAACTAAACTTGTGTTCATTTCAAAGGTGTAGATGTGTGGAATGTACTCGTCGTACTGTAAGTGTATTAATTGTGTCTTGCCTATCACATCTGTCTCATTAAAACTCTGTTGACGTTTTTCAACCATGCTAACACTACTATTACGATTTCATAAGTTTACCAAATAAATTATTGGTGACAAAGGTAATAATAAGATTATTAGATATATTCATATTTCAAATCTTCTTTATTTCATTGGTTACCAATATTTTTCTCTCTTTATTTATTCATTTATTTATTGTAAACCTGCAACACAGTATTTCGGAGAACCCTGTGTAGCATAGCCATATGTTGTGGGGCCATGCTGAATTGCATATAACATTGTCAGTCAAAATACTTTGCTATTGCAACTTGTCAAACAACAGACATACTGGCTTAAGATTTACGACTGCTACTGTTGTGGTTATATCTTCTCTTTCCCAGGTTAACAGCCCTGTGGACTTGATTGACTAAAACTTCTCATCTCATAATTGTTGGACCCTCCCTGTTGGGGGGGGGGGGGTCCCTGGCACGGGGAGCCCAGTAATCTCCACTATCTCTAAATTTGCATCTGTATTCATACTTCCTCATGAGAGATGACATAACTATCTTTCTACGTGATCATCGGCCGACCTTGACTGCCTAGAATGATAACAACAAACACGTCATCCATGTTTGGCATGATCACATTCTTTACCAACTAAAATGGAATTTGTTTATAGTTGTCAACAATGTCACAATGACTTTTGTCCATAACATAATATCGCGTGATGTATTCTTTTTCAGTTAGGCCAAGTAATATCTCTTTTTGTGTATTTATTAACTAAATCCCATTCTTCTAAAATCCTCAATACACCATCCACTCTACCTACAATGTAACACCTGACCTATGTTAGAAAACTTTCATTTACTAATGATTACATATTCTGGCAGTGGGAGAGGGCAGGGGTATGGGAAATAAAAGAAAATGATCAGTTGTTATCTATAAGTTTGAGAGGAGTCAGTATGAATACAGTAACATCCCAAATACCAAAATTCCTTCCAGTTCTTGAATTGAACTGATCCATTTGGTATATTAATGAACACCCTGTTTTCTGTCACCAAAATGTACAAAATTTGGAATCAGTTGTATTTGAACCTGGTATACATAGGAAAAATTTGGGCTTTTCTTACTGCTGCCCACTGACTGCCCCATACTTCACAATTTGCCGACTTAATTTTAGTTATTTTCTGCACTATTTGTATTGATAGGGATAAAATTGATCATCAAACAAGTCTTGAAATTTTTTATCAAAATGTGTTTTGGCATTCAGTCTGTAAGTTGTACATTGAAAACCAGGAGAAAGTGGGATCATCAGTGGTCAGGAATTAATCAAATTGTTATTAACAGAATAGGGCTACTATAATGTAAAGTATGTTTGTGTTTTGTTTTAAATTTCAAGATAAACTTAAAATCATGTATGGAAAATGTTTTATTACTTTTGGATAAATATATGGTTTTTTCATGGATCAAACTTGTGGCTGGAATAGTGGCATCTTTCCCGCTTGTGCTAGAGATTGGATTTCAAAGGCTGATTTTCAAGGGAAGCAGGCCATCCCAACTTAGATTAGCAAATCAATTTTCCTACCCCTATTGTCAAACTTCAGTACAAAGTCTAGAGTTGACTTTGTTTTCCTACTGTAACAAGAACAAGAACAATCCTGACCAAAATTAGCGGTGTAAATCGATATGTAAAATCTATATTGTCCTTACTGTGATTTGAACTCACGACCAACTAGGCCGGGAGTATATATTCTAATGAATAAATACATTTTATACAAAAAAATATATTTTTATAATTCTTTTATTTATTAGATACACACACACACAATACAAAAGTTGCAGTAATCATATTGTCAGAATAGAAATTGGAGTGGAATTGGACCTAGTACTGTGCTAAACTTACTAAATGTAAGCATTTTGGTCCAAATCTAAAGCAAGAGACTCATCACACCAGAAGGGGCAATTTCTTCTCAATTTTTATGCCTCAGGAGTATTTTAGATTTTTTTTTTTTTTTTAAATTTATTCGCATACAAATTTGGTAGCTGTATCCAATGTGCTATCCAGTGTCCTTATGCTGGCTAGGGCATCAGCCGTCCCTGCCTGGGCTTCCCATATCACAAATTTCTCTTGCGATATGTGAAATAGACTTAGAGACAACAAGCACCTGAAGTGGTATCATTCACTACACCATTCCTGCTTACAGCACCTGGTATTCCCAAACAGTCACCCATCTAAGTACTGACCAGGCTGAACATTGCTTAACAGGTGTAATATTGGATACAAAATATGAAAGACCTTTCAAAATCTTTATTCTATTTTCAGTAGTTTCCTTCGACTCTTAGTAGTAAAAAGTGCCGCATGGTAGGCTTCAAACACCGGAAGCGATGTATCGAACAACAAATGGTTATTTGCAGGAGTTAGTATGCTGATTTTACAAACTGTAGATGGTGAAATTGAGCCTGATTAAGATTTGCACCATGCTTGGTTTAATCCAATAAAAAGATAAAAATAATCCACTTATATAATATGCCATGTGTCTATATTTTGTCTGTAACATTTGTCAAGGGAGATAAATATTAAATGCTAATTATAGTATTCTCCATCACTTTTTTTTTTTTTAAACAAGAAAATGCAGAGCAAAATAATGCTTTTGATTTTAGGTGCAATATAATTGCAAAATTATTTAAATAACTACCGTCATTTTTAACAGCATGGGTAAACTAGTAGATTTTAATAATCATTTAGATTTGGTTGCCATTATTAAGTTTAATCAAGAGAATATAACTTACAGGCTCTTAAGACGGAGTGTAATCCTTAAATTAGGCGTGTCAAGCTCATTTACTATGAGGGCGGGGGGTATAATGTCTGTAACATGTCACAATATACAGGCCAGATAACATAACTGAGTAATTCGAGATCACATATTAGGTGAGTAATATAAAAATAGGAAATGTGGATTTATTCTACTTGTGCTTGCGTGAAACTCTTAAAAACACAGACCACATGTTAGACACACCCAGCCTTAAATGCTACAAGAATGTTAAAATTAACTCCAGTTGATCACAATACCAGCTCTGCCATGAGCAATTGACAGTATTCTATCAGAGTCTGAGTTAGCAATGTAGACTAAATCCTTGAAGCTATCAGATGCAATTTTATTGCATATAAGTTGTGATACAGTTTCATTAAGTTATCTGAAAGATCCAAACTCCCTTTTCGCATCTTCTAGCCAGTGGCAGAAGCTGAAAGCAAGAAGGAGCAAGCAAGCATGCAAACTTAAATGGTAATTCATAACCACTATACTAGACGCATCACATTGTCCTGTGTGTAACACTCACACCATAGATGCTTTACAACTGCTGGGTCCACAATTTTAAAGGAGCACAAACTAAAAAAGTTAGTAAATAAATAAATAAACAAACAAACAGGTCTTTTGGCAGCATGCCATGTTAGGGGGTGATCAATTAAAAAAAATTGGGAAAAGGGGTGATCAATGAATAAATTACTTCTCTCACCATCTATGAGCAGTGACACAAAACTAAGGGATCAATTTTGCATAAACTTACATTGCAAATTGAACCCCACAGTTCAAACACATTATGGGGGGGGGGGGGGTTAAAAAAAAATTTTTTAAAAAGAAGTTTTTTCTAGACATAAGGAGTAAATGTTTAAATTTCCAGCGCTCTAGCCGCATTGGTGCGGCCTGTTCATGATACATACATAGCCAGCCAGACCAACATAAAAACTGAAGAAATAGAGATTTTTGAATATTGATAAGTTTATCTTACAATGTATTTTTTCTTTCTTTCCAGATTGAACAAATTCTAAAGATTCTACTGGCGTCCAAATCATCAGATGAAGAAATGACAACAGAGAAATAAGTAATGAAATTAGTATTAACAAACCAGGTCCCCCCCCCC
>VCCN01003880.1:29074335-29091041 GCA_006491835.1 Architeuthis dux
AATGTTTTAATGTTTTTTTTTTTTTTATATATATATATAAACCCCAGTGAATGGAGTTGACATTAACACAAGGTAAATCTCAAAAAATGTTTATAAAAATAAAACAAATAAAAGCTCACAAAAATTACTTTTGACATAAAAAAAGAAAAAGAAAAAGAAAAAAAAAGAAGACATTACACAGCAATTAAGAAGAAAAAAATACCAGCTGAAGCCAATGCTGGCAAATGCAGGGGCTCTTGTTACGGAAAGACAAGGGTTAGGATGAGTCGGGGTCACCAGATTTGGCCATAAGGCGAAATAACCCAAAACAGGCATTAGAATAACATTGTATTTGAAAATCAAGCCTGTGTTGGGCAAGTCTCAGAGATAAAGTTTGGGTTATTCCCCCTTATGGCTAAATCTGGCAACCCTGGGATGAGTAGGGCTATATGCAGAGATCAAGAAAGGCTTTTCATCTCGTCTGGATTTTGTTAGACGAGAGGTTTTATTAATTGTATGTGGTTTAATCAGACTATTTTCCTTGTCTACGTTGCTCATTTCTTCCGCAACATTTCGGCCATGTACCCTCTGGCCTTCCTCGCCCAGGAATGTGGAAAATAGTTCCTGCCCCACCCTGTCACGTCATATTTTTCTGGTACCCTACTGTTTTGGGGATTATCTCCTGACCTGTGTGCCACTGTGTTTTTTCTGGGGTCATACCCACAAAGAGCTTTTTTGATCAAAGGTTCCCAGATACTATTCATATCAATACTTGGTCTGCTGATCAGTTTGTCTTAGTAGAAAGGAAAAAGGAAAAGAAAAAAAAAGAAAAGGGTCACCACATCAAAGAGTAGCAACTCCAAAATACAGTGGCACACAATTCAAGGGGAGATAATCTCCCAAACATAAGGATATGAAAAAGAAAGAAAAAAAAACCCGCACTGGGGAACATTTCAGAACAAAGAACACATGAAGAAAGCTAAAGGGTACACGGCCGAAACATGAAATAGTGAGCAACATTAATGAGGAAAATAGTTTGACTAAACCACAGGCAATGCTTTTCATCTCTTTAAAAATGAACAGTGGAAATGGACTAAGGGCACATAATCTGCAGTGATCGGCCTCCCAAAATAGCCCAAAATATTAACACAAAATAGTGAAGTCAGTTATGGAATGCTGTACATAATCAAGGATGAATTTATCAAGAAATTTAAGCTCCAAATTAATTTCAATGGAAGTAAGCATCACTACAAGCTTAAAAGTTCAAATAAATTTAAAGGATGGCCATAATGAATGCAAAAAAGAAAAGAAAAAAAAAAGAAACCAATGGATGGAAACTACTTTTGCATGGCAAAATCAACTTCAGATGAAAAACGTATTTTGGGTGGGTGTTCACATGAAAAGGATAAGCATCTATTAATATAAAACGCCATTGATTGGCTATATTGTTTGTCTGTATTTGTCAAAGGAGGTAACTATTAAATTCTAATTACAGAATAGTCTCCCTTGATTATTCTGGGGTTTTTTTTCTGCAAATGCTTAAAAAAATTTGGGTTCGTTTTGGTTGAATATAAACAAGAAAGAACAAAGCAACATAATGGTTTTGATATTTTTTTTTAAGTACAATGCAATTGCAAAATTATTTAAATACTGCCGTCATTTTTTTTTATGGTATGGGTAAACTAGTAATGATGTTATGAAACTTTACTGATGAGAACAGAGTTGCAAGAGGCGATGACAAGGATCAGGAAGAAAATGTCTACCTTCTTCTCTAATAAAATTTTTATTTCAAATCAAAACGAAAAAAAGATTGAATTAGAGCGATGTGAATAAAGCACCATCAAAGATAAAAGTGAAATTAAAATGATGAAAAAAAAAAAAACAGAAAAACAACATATATGACTTTATTGTAGATAAGATTAATATCTAGATGGCCAAATTTATGCTTTTTTCATGCTCAGTTCACTAAAGAGTTCTACAACTGCAGAGTTAATGGAAGCTAAATTCATAGTGAATCTTTTGAGGTGTTGTAGGCTCAAAGATAGATCTACTTATATAATACACCATGTGATGGTCTATATTTTGGCTGTAAAATTTATCATGGGAGATAACTATTGATGCTAATTCTAGAGTAGTCTCCCTTATATATATATTTTTGGAGGGGCAAATGCATAAAAAATACAAGTTCATTCTGGTTGAACATAAGAAAATGCAGAGCAACGTAATGTTTT
Organism: Architeuthis dux; assembly: GCA_006491835.1. Lineage (NCBI taxonomy): Eukaryota > Metazoa > Mollusca > Cephalopoda > Oegopsida > Architeuthidae > Architeuthis > Architeuthis dux. The sequence goes on from VCCN01003880.1 coordinate 29,076,546, forward strand.
TGATATTTTTTAAGTACAGTGGAATTGCAAAATTATTTAAATACCGCCATCGTTTTTTGACAGCATGGTTAAACTAGTAACGATGATAGATATTAAACACTATTTTTTTTTTTTTTAAATTTTTTAAAATCAGCCTTTAAGGTCCGCTATTGGACATAGGCCTCCCCGAAGTAAGTGTCAAACACGTGGAGTGATGGGCCTCAATTTGCCATGCTGGCCCATGACGTGTTGGCAGGAGGAGGGGGGTACATGCCTTGCCCAAGGGCATTAGTGCGAAGTGAAGGCAAACTGTCTCAGACGGAGTTTGTGCTTGCCGTGTTCCGCGCTGTTAACCACTCAGCCACTTGCACTTCCAGTTAAATATAACAAACTGAGAACTGCAAACATTTTAGATGCTTTTATATGAGTGAACTAAGTTTCTTAATGCACTGCTTCAATAATAAAAAAGGTAAATATTATTAACTCTTAAATTCAAATAAAAAATTAAATGTTAATAACAAGGGAAATAACTGCTGATTGAAGTTATCTCCCTTTGACTTTTAAGTAAATCTTTTTTTTTATTATTCAATTCACAAAAGTGTTCCATTATTTTTCGTTTTATTCAGAGAAGAGTTCCACTCTCATTTAGGAGTGGTATTGAGCCGTTCATGAATTTAAGAGTTAAGAGACAACAAAGAGCTCAGTACTTGGTCTAGCAGGAAATAATGTGTCCAACACTAGCTGAGGAGGTTGAAACAAATGTGTATATATCATTGCAAACATCCAATAAAAACCCTGGGTTTATTCGGGATTAATCTCAAATTTTGTTACAATGTTTCATGTGGCATCTGATCTTTATTAATGACAAAGAATGCAATGTTTCCAATATGAATTCTGCACTTAGAAATTTGTTAGCTGAAAGCATATTTTATTTATTTTAAAATGAACTTATAATTAATATTATTTAACATATTAGTTGCATGTGCTGGGCCATGATTTCATTTTCAGCAAGTAAAAGATATTAGGAATAAAATGGCCGCTATATGTATATGTGAGAGTGGGAGGAGAGAGAGAGAGAGGACATATTTTCCACTGGATACTTGAATTAATACCTTAACCATTTGTACCATATTGTCTGATGCTTTAAAAATAGAAGAATAAATAGACACTAAAAGTAATAAAGATGAAGATTCATAAGTCGAAATAAACTCATAGATGTCAATAATATTTCTTGGTAGAAATATCACAAAACCTCCTCAGCTACTTGGGTTAATAGGCAGGGTTCAAGAAAAAAATTCTTCCATCATAGATTCAACTAGTTTAAGACTTCCCCACATTAACCAACAAGTTGTGAACACCATTTCTCCACACGACTACTATTAACTCTTAAATTCATATAATAAAAGAATGTTATTCTCAAGGGGAATAACTACTGATCAAATTTACCTCCTTTTTACCTTTAGGTAAATTTTTTTTTTTTTTTTTTTCTAATTCTAGTTCCATTATTTTTATTCTATTCACAGAACAGTTCCACTGTCAATTCAAAGCGGTATTAAGCGGTTTATGACATTAGTAGTTAATAAGTTACCTACCATTGAGAGGGGGGGGGAATGCTGATTTGGCAGGAATGGTGAACCATTTAGAAATAAATTTCTTGCAAATTGCATCCATTGTCACTGAAGAAAAAACAGACACAAACTTTCTTCAGTCCAAATCTATATGACAGTTATTAATCTAATTCAGTGGTTCTTAGCCCAGGGTGCACACACACCCCCCAACTGGTGTGTAAGGCAATTTTTTCAGGGTGCGAGAAGAGGGTGGCAAACAAACAAACTCAGCACCAAAATGCTGCGCATTTCAAAGTTAACCGAGAAAAGGCAACAGCAGCCAGCACATTAAATGGTTTAATTCGTAATATCTTGATTAATTTGACATCTGATAAATTTAAACATTTTGTTATTTACACTTTTTAATATTAACTTTGCCAATTGAGTTTTTGAAATTTAATTTTTTTTAGCCTTAAGATTTTGAAATCTCGAAGGGGTGCGGGCCTTGAAATAGGTTAAGAACCACTGATCTAATTCCTCTCATAAATCTTCAAGTAAGAGACATTAGAATCATACTGCGTGGTGAAGATAGAAGAAAGCAAGTTGCAATACGCAAGGACATTTTGCTACCCATTTGTATTGGTTTAAGACGGTTATAAGAGATATATTAAAACACATAAGGATAGCATAAAACTAATTCCTATAAATGGAAAGTTACTGTTGCAGCAAAGGAAGATTTTAACGAACTGTTGATTAACAAGAGAATAAACAATAATATTTTTTTCTTTTCTGTTCACTTGCTGCCATTGGTGCCTGCTACATTGGCATCTGATTTTAACTGGATTCCCATGGATGACAGAATATTTGTTGCAGGTCCAGGCAATCCCTGTTGAGCTCCGTACGAAGCCAACATATTCTTCACAAGGTTTGTATCAATGTTAACTGGTCGGAAGCCTTCATCTTCATCATCAATATCGATATCAATATCCTTTGAAGACTGAGGGGTCAACTTGGGAGGTGGTGGTCGGGCTGGCGGTGGCCGTTTAGAGTTTTGCGATGAAGTCTTTGGCGGTGGTGGACGAGGTGGTTTAGTCTTCTGTAGGAAAAAAAAAAAAGTTATAAAAGAAATCAAAATATCATTTAAGTGCGTTTTCTATCAATGTGTGCTACATTTGACGGCATAGAAGCATAGTTTCCTTTAAGCTGTGCATACACTTTGCCAGCAGTACACAAACAAAATTAATCTGCACACAAAAGATTAGATACCTAAAAATAATGTAGCAATGAAGGAGTGCTCATTTAACCATTTCCAGCAACTTTAATAATAATAATAATCTGTGAATTGATAGGTGTTATTGTTATTAATTTATTTCGACATTGCATCACATAACAATAAGAAATATTCATTAATGTTTTATTTAATGGAACAACTGAACAAAGTAGTTCAAACTATAGAATAAAATCTTAACTAAAGCAATCATACTTGTACTGGTCTTTGCCTCCCTAAGAGACAAATTTAATAAGTTCCCTGCCTGCCTGCCTTTGTCTAACAAAATGCTTTATGCCCTGAAACTAATCTATCAGCTGACCCCAAAAATACAATGGGCAGTAAATAAATTGCTATATCACTTAATATTAAATGTACGCTTACTAAATTTTCAGTGATTATTCCCAATGTATCTCTTCTAAGTCCAGTGAAATAAAACCAGCAAAAGTTAACTGAAAAAGGTATTTTTATCAATTGATTGGCATTATCATGATTTAAATTTAGATGTGTTTTTTTAGTAAATTCCTTCATCAATATCTAAAAAGAATTTTTCGTTGTTTATTTTCAGTAATACAGAATGTCCGTAAAATCATCAATATTTACGTTCTGCAAGCAATGTCCAGGGAATGTTTTTTTTTAGTTCATCTTTTTGAAAATCATTTTGAAAAGAAACTTTTGAAATAACAATTTTAATAGTTATCAGCCCACAAGAGACTAAACGACATATATAATTGATGCAATTATTTTTTAAGGCACACCTTTTTAACACGTTCACTGCCATATGACAAACGTGTGTCTTGTGGCAGGAACATGTTAGACTCCTATTTCTTTTTACTACTATTTACCTTCATCTTAATTTTTAGTTGTTTTTATCATAACTCAACTCAGGTCTTCCATCTACGGTATCTAGCAAACAGCACGGATCGGAAGTAACGAATAAGCTCTCAGCATAAATCAGGCTTCCCTCTGGCAAGAGGCACAAGAGTTCGATTGCCACCAGGAGCTTATTCTTCATTTCCAATTTGAGTTGTTTGCTCGATGCTGTAGATGAACAGCCCGAGTTGAGTTGTGATAAAAACAACTAAAAATTAAAACTAAGGTAAATAATAGTCAAAAATAGTACAATAAGTTCACACCTTTTCCTTGGCATTGTTTATTGTCTCATATATAAAGAGAAAAGATTATGATTGACAGAAAATGCATCAAAAGAAATGCACAAGAATAAAACTTACCTTTTCAAAGCTTTTTCCCATTTCAGTCTTGGATAATTCTTTATCCATCCTTTGTATATAATCCTTCATCTCATGTCTTGGCCCCGAATTGAGTGGCGAATCCTCATCAGATGAATTCCAGCCATATTCATCCATTTCTGAACTTGAACCAGATTCTGCATCTTCGAATTCTGATGAAAGAATTTTTCATTAAGTAAATGAGACTGACATGAACAATGATTTGATTTAAAACAAAAAAATTATTATTATATATTATTACCTCTGTCAGCCCTCTGTCCCTAAAAGAAAAAATGCAGCGCTAAACAAAACATCGCTATACAGGGTCATTATAACATAGCATAAATAACATATCCAAGACACCACTAGACTCTAGTTAAAAAAAATTTTAAAGAAAAAAAAAGAAAAAAAAAAGAGAAAAAAAAGGAAAAGAAAAAAAGAAGCCTTTCACCAAAGTCTCAAAACTATTTTGGGGGAATATTAAACTGATTTCAGCATTAAAATGACCCATCAATGGATGATATGCTGCTAAACAAATCAATCAATCAAGACACCTCTCTTTGCCTTGCTGTTGCGCTCCCAGTCAGGGTTATTTTCGTTATTTTAAATATATGACGTTGTTGAACCGCAACAAGATGGGATGGATTAGTGCTGTGTATCTCATTGGGTATCTACTTTCAGGAGTTAGTGAAATATCACTAGGTGTTGATATACATGATAAATTATTGTGTATGTGTTTATTCTTACACACATGACACATTAACCAAAGTGTACAGTATACAGTTATTTCAGAAACTATCTATGATGTTGTCATTCATCATTACTAAATTCATTATAAAATATTTGAAAAAGTGCTATGGCGAATCAGGGTAGCACTACTGCAGGGTATTATTGGTTATTTTAAAGAAAATATTTTATCCTGGTTGGCAACAGGAGAGAACAAATAAGCTAAAAATAAAAGGTTTTAGAGAGGGAGGGGGGAGAGAGAAAAAAAACTGATAAAAGGATGAGAATAGTTTAAGAAACCTTGCTTGTACTCAGTTTAGCTCAGAGAGTCACCTACCGATCTCTTGGTTGTGATTTCAAATCACGATAAGGAGATGTTAATTTTATGGATGTATTTATTTAAAAGGATGAAATAAGCCCTGGCATATTTCTAACATAAATTTTGGTAAATTTGTAAGACTTGTCGATTTAGCTCAGTCGGAAAGAGACATGACTACCAATGTTAAATGTTAAATTTTACTCCCACAAATTTGGTGAGGATTGTTTTTGTCATTCTTGTTACGGTAGAAAAATAATGTCAACTCTCCAGGTTTGGACTGGAGTTTGACAATTATTAATTTCCTCAACAAATTAATGGTGTTTTTATTATGCTGCTAACAAGTATAGATGATAATAAAGTAAAAGAACAACATTTTGATTTTGGGACGGTTTCAAGACGCTGGTAAAAAAATGTTAGTCTGGAACCCTGTTGTCCAGGTCAGTGCCACCTATCCTATGTTAATCCTGGAGTCAAGTTACCCTTATACACAAATCTTTAGCCTTAAGGGTGCAGTCATTTGGGCAGCTATAAGACTTATACATGATAACAAACAAATGTACAAATATTCGCTGGCATTATAGTAATAGTGAATGTGTAGGTTCAAGTGAATGGTACAAAAACCTTTCACAGATGCTGTTGATATGGTTTCACGGGTATAATTACTATAGTTTTGGGGAAAACTTCAGATGAAAAAAAAAAAAAAACTTTAGATAAACCTTTTTTTTTTTAGGTGAGCAATGTAGATGCCATACAAATTGACATTTTTTTTTGGCAAAATTCAACCTAAAATGTGTGCTGCAGGTAAATTGAAATCTGCTCATTTCAAATATGCCTTTATTTTTTTCTGTGATGTGTAGTTCGACTTATAAATGTACAAACCTACTTTATTATATTGATATATACTGTAGACTTGTATAAAGAAAAACGCTTACCAAACATTTTCTGCATTGCATGAATAAATCCTGTACTATCAAGTCCAACATCTCCATCTGTGCAATCCCTGAAGAACAACAAACAGATATTAGGAAGTATTTTCACATCAAAAATAAAAATAACAAAACTATTCTATTAAATGCATGAATAATTATTTAGTTATAAAATCTAATTCAGAATTCTATTTTCATTTTTGTCATGTTTTCAAGTGAAAATATGTATAAGTTTCTTTTATTTTTAGGTTTTATTTAGAACAAGTAAATCTTGAAAAATGAAAAGCCAGAAAATAGTTAATGTGTTCTACAGAAATGTTTAATCAATCAAATAATGACCATTACTCAAGTGGTTGGTAAAGAATCTAAACTTTTAAAAGTATTATCCTTCATCACACTAACAGAATTGGAATTGTTACATTTTCAACAAGAGAAAATGTGAGATTTATAAGCTTTTGAGAAACTATGAACCAATATTTAAAAAGGAAAAAAAAAAAAAAAAAAAAAAAAAAAAAAAAAACTCAAAACTTATTTCTAGAAAATAATCGTAAACATCCTTTCTTCATTTCTGACTCAACTAAATTTGTCCCAATATTGTATTAATGTTCAACTGCTTTTTACCTTCATGTTGAATTTTAGTTATTTTTACCACAACTCAACTCGAATTGTCACTCTACACCGGTAAACATAACTAAAAATGCAAAAAGTAATTAAAAATTAATACAATATTGAGTTACAATACTTCATCTAATAATAAATTACAGTTCCAAGAAATAATAATGTACAGTTCCAAGAAACTTACTTTGGAAATTCTGCTCCTTCATAATCTGAAACATTATCTACAAAGGACTTCATGCTCTCTGACATTAGGCTCAGGTCAAATGTATTTGGAGAAGTTCCTGAAATTTTCCCTCCAGAATTTCGAATCATCTCATCAACTTCTTCAGGACTAATATCCAGCCAAGAATCATCTGTTAAAACAAGAATAAAACCACAAGTTGTTTTTGTAAGGTTTCAAATTTTTCTTAAATTTCTTTTTTTTTCTTCTTGAAATTTGAAAGAAATACAAACAATTATTTGCTTAATTTTGTTATCAGCATACAGACAAATACCTTAATTATTCTAAAAAAAAAAAAAAAAAAAAAAAAAAAAAAAAAAAAAAAAAAGAGGCTAAAAGATTTTTTTTTTTACTTTTTAGTAAATAAAACATTCTATTTGATTAAATAATTAAAACTTCTACAGATCCCTCACCAACAATTATTTGAGCAAATTTTCATTATTTAAAAAAAATGTGTAGCTCTCTGCTTCTCTTCAGCAATGGATCCAGAACTGTTATGCTAATAAAACAGAAAATTTGCTTAGACAGGTGATGACAGTGGATCTATGGAAGTACCAAATAATTTTATCAAATATTTCTTGGAAAAAAAAAAAAAAAAAAAAATCTTCTCCCTTAACTTTTCAGTACGACCTAAAAAGACTGGTCCCAATTTGAATTCAGCTGATGTCACACAGATATCCGATCTAAGTCACAAAGTCAGCATAATCATTCTTTTCGCATTTTATTGACTTGGTTTAGAGTGGGGTTTTTTTTTTTTTAAGCATCAAGGCATAACAACAAAAACAATTTATTTTAATTCAAACAAACAATTTAATTTAAAACTTTTGTTTACCATTATGCTGACTTTGTGACACAGATTGCATTCCCGTGCGACATCAGCAAAATTCAAATTGAGACCAGTCTTTCTAAGTTGAACCAACTTTCCTTGGAGAAAATTGCCATTTATTGCAATTTAAAGTTTATAAAATTCACTATTACAATAAAAACTTCACGGCGACATTTTACATTAGATTAGGTTGATGTTAAAATACTTTGTTACATATCATAATAAAAACTCTTTAATTTCAAAAGAAAATGAATGTTACCATCTGGTGAAGGAAGGTTGATCTCTTTCAGTCTCATATCTTCTATGTTGTATGGTGTATTTTCCAATACAGTGAGAATTACACTTCCAATATCTTCATTTTCAAGGCTAAAATTAGATTTAAAAAAGGTGAAATATCTCAACTTCAAGCAGAATACACTGTATTTCAAGGCAGATAAGATGATACAAGTGGAAAGATGCAACCTATAATTTAGCTAGGTATTTTTCAGAAAATATTTTTCAAGTCACCAACTCTACAGTGTCATTTATCTTTGTCACAGCTAATTATCACATTTTGGATCTATTTTCAAATAGGAAAAAAAAAATGTATCTTAGCAGCGGGGAAATATGGTATAACAAGTGTTGAATGAAGCATTTCAGTTTTTAAAAGAAACATTTCATAAAAAAAAAGTAATTTATCTTGGCAGTAATTCAAGCAGTGAATTCTTTTTAGTAACTGTCCAAAGATCTGATACAAACAACAACAAAAAAAAATGTTCAGTTACAGAACAGAACTAAAAAGGAGTCAGGGAGCACATAGCTCGGCCATCACTAAAAACCGAACAATCAGGTTACAGACAATAATATTCATCCAAGAGATCCCTTTGAACCTGGATTCATTTCAATACTTGATTATTTGTCTTAGACTGAAACTTTATCATTACTAAGTTAAAACTTAATAACTAGAATGAAAGGAAGAAGGAAGAAAGAAAGAACTGCGAAGCGTTGTGAGCCGCAATCTACTCAGGTCAAACATTGTCGGAATACTCCTCCGAAGAGGCAGCAGACCTCCACAGCTGACTCCAGTATCTGCTTTTTTGCAGAGTATCCTGGACCCGAGTCTAAATCTATTCAGGTCAGCCTTCTATAGCCAGCTCGGGCATCTGCCTATGCAAAAGAAACTAATAAAACCTACGACCTATCACGCCACTTCAATAGGCCATGATATAAAACCCTTGGTTTAAAGGGTGGGGATGGTAACACGCACACCGCATCTCACCTAAAAGTTCAATGTGCAGGCCTTAGGACTATTCACATACAGGCCACGCTGGCACCTGAAGGCCTAAAAGAGGTGAAAAAAAAACAAACTCCAAAATCTTTGTTCGCAAAGCCAAGTCATAATACATCCGAAAAACTGAAAAAAATGTTAAATTCCTGGATCCACCCCAAAATTTAATCAATTATTCTGTTTAAATGGAAGAGTCTATTGTTTCAAATGGGGGATGTAGGAGATATTTTTATCAGCAAAATTGTTACCTTTAAGTAGAAGGGTCCATTGTTAAGGCCAAGCAGAAAATGTCACACTGTTCATTTTATTGATAGATAGATAGACAGACATACTAGATATCAGAATTTATTTTATTTTTAAAAAAAAAGGTAAAAATATTTACAAAAACTTACCTTTGGCAATTCTGAACATTATCCTTAAAATACTGCTGTGCTTTTTGCAAGAGTTCTGTATGGTATTTGGAAGACTGCAGTTCACCCTACAAAAAAACAAGGGAAATGAACAATCATTAAAACAATGAATGCTTAGTCATAATGCCCATGGGTGTCCGCTAGGGCGAGGGGTAGGGGCAGTTGTTTTATACAATAGAAGATACCAAATGTCTATATTTTGTTTGTAACATCCCAAGGGAAATAACTTTCATAATTTTACACAAAAGTTACTACCCTTAGAAGACTATTTCATTATTTTGTTATTTGTAGAAGAAAGATGATTGTACACAATAATATTTGAATTCTGTGACAATTTCTCAAATGAATTAAAGCCACACCTCTTTATATTCTAAGCTTCTATGTAATTGCAAAATTATGCCGTCATTTTTTGACAGAATGGGTAAACTTATAAAAATAAAAACAAACTTTTTTTTCTGACAAGCACATTAAAAACTACAGAGTGGAGTAAGAGGATGGTATTAGATGATTGTCTTTAAGTGTGTGTGTATGCGCGCCATGCAGTGTCTTACCTTGAAATATCCATTGTTCGAAAGACTCGAGAGGAAACGTTCCCATCTGATATTCTGCACTTCAAAGTTATCCACAGTACCATTCTTTTGATTAGACTTTTGCGAGGATTTAGAACAGAGAATTTCAAAACCATGGGCCTAAAATAGAAATTGGTCAAATAAGAATTTAATTAATTAAATAATTAATTTAAAAAATAGAAGAATATATAAACTAACAAAAACCAGAATCAAGCCAAATAAAGTTTTTGGACAATTTTTCCTATGAAGACATCAGCAGCAGTAGTAGTAGTAGTAGTAGTAGTAGTAGTGACGAGGATGCAAAAACACAGACATAGCTGCATCCTTTAGTGTATGCAAATGTAATGAAATACACTCTGGTTGTGTGTTCACTTATTAGAAGACTTGAATTTGGGTTGATAGTATTGGCACTTGCACCAAAATGCTATATCATGTTCTCTGGGCTAGGATTTGGGTCAAATGGTTGACCGGGTCACACGGAAGTCACAACAAAGAAAATGCGTTCGACCAACCAGAGTGGTTTAAGGGTGTGCGCCGTGATTTCAAATCGTCCGGTTGTTAGAAACAGTCCAACACTCAGGAGTGACGGGTCAAACAAGCTAGGGGGCTTGGCTCCTCAACCCATCAGGGTGAGGGAGGAACCTGATTTGAACTACTATCATCAACCCTAGTTGATCACCCTCGGTAAAGCAACTAGGAACAGAATTTAACAACTCGTTTAGAATTTTAACTGAAACAGAATTCAATACCACAAGTTATCTGCGAACCGGCCCAGCATCAAAATTATCAACAGAAATAAAAGGAACACACAATTTTCTTGAAATCAACAAATTTTGTTGTCTTTCCATACAGCCATGTGGGGGAGCCTTTCTCTGGTATGGACCAAAATGTTATATTTCCTTCCACAGATTCATCTCTCCTGTACATGTAAAACCAGCACACAAACACAGACTTTACCCCCTTCCTTTCTTTTTGTTTGCCATAGGCTAACAGAAACAAAAAAAAAAAAGAAAAAAAAAAGAAAAGAAATTAACATTGGCTTTTATATAGGGTGTCACAGAAGTCCTGATTTGTCCCAAAATTAATGCCAGTTCTAAGGTAAGCAACTATTAAATTATTATTAAATTACTATTAAAAGCAACTATTAAATAGTTGCTTCCCTTAGATAGAACTGAGTTTGATTTGGGACAAATTGGGCGTTACTTATGAGACAAGATGCTAAAAGGGGATTTTTGGTTAAATAAAAATAAATACAATAAAGAATACTGTAGTAGAGCCCTCGTCTTCAGTTCAGTAGGCCATGGTTCAATCCACCACCGAGTCATACCAAAGACTTTTTTAAAATATTGGTATCCAATGCCTCTAAGCTAAGCACAAGGATTAGGATTGAAGAACCTCTCCCTGAGGTTAAGAGGTTAAGAGGTTATAGCCGATGGATACACAAGTACTCATCACTGAAGTTAAGTAACGTCGAGCCTGGTCACTACCTTTATGGGTGACCATTGGGGATTACCAGGTGCTGTAAGCAGAACGTAGCTTCGACAGGCCTGGCAAGCCGGAAGTTGGTCTTACTAACAATTGTGTACCTAACCCTGCAACACCCTCAATGAGGGTATAAGCGGAGAACAATGATACATACATATACACACAATAAAGAATGAATTAATTAAAATTAAAATTAATTAAATTTGACTAGTTTTTTACCTTCATCCTAATTTTAGTTGTTTTTATACAACTTAATAATTCGGGCCACTGTTTCTATGGCAACGAATAACAGTGAAATGTTACAATACTTCATCCAATAATAATAAAGATTGATATATAAAAAGACTACTAGGATTCATATGTCAAACAACATAAATATGGCACAGAGCGTCAGTTGTAGAGCGTAAGTTTATAAGTGTAAATCAGCTTCTACTAATCCATGAATCAGCTAGGCGTAACTAGTCTCCCTCTGGCAATGAGGGTGTGAGTTCGATTCTCACCGAAGGCTTACTCTTTATTTCCAATTATGCAGTTATTCATTGCCATAGAAACAGTGATCTGAATTAATAAGTTGTATAAAAACAACTAAAATTAGGATGACGGTAAAAACTAGTCAAATTTAATAAAAATAAAAGTGGTGTGTTACAATACTTCATCCAATAATAATAAAGATTAAAGAATGAAATCATTTAAAACTGATCTGGTTAGTCAATCAATAGAAACCATCATGTGACTGACGTCATTTGGCGACATGCCATGTTGTGGGGTGATCAATGAATAACTTACTTCTCTTGTTGGGCAGTGATCAATAAAAAAAGTCTGAATTTTCAAAAAACAAGTGCAAATGCTGCCAGACACAAACTAGTGACTAATGTTTCTACACATAAGGAGTAAATGTTTAAATAGCTCCATTGGTGCAGCCTGTACACGTGATACATAGCCAGCCAGCCAAACTTGAAAACTGAAGAAACCTATGTCAACGGTTTCTTATTATTTCAATTTTTTTCGTTAGCAGAGGTAAATGACCAAAGAGTAGTGGTCATTGGGGAAATGAATATTTAACAATTTTTTGCTTTTAATATTATCTGATATATGAACTTACCAATTTCATTCCTAAGTCATGTGATTTGTATTTGGAGTTGGAAGAATTAGGAAGGATCCAACCACTTTCACGGTTGGGTTGAAACTTTTGTTGGACCAGTTGAGCATAAAGACACTTTGTGAACTTGACCTGTAAAAAGAAATGATGAATTTTAACATAAGCATGGCTGCTACAGGGTCAAACTCCAGTCTTACTTCTATTCCGACTGAAGATGTTTACTGTAACTTTTGTATTGTATATATAATTTTTAGAAATTATAAAAATATATTTATTTTTTTTAGTATAAATGTATCTATTTATTAGAATGGAATAAGCCCTTGCATATAAAAAGATAAATTTCATTGATATGTAGGACTTATCAATGTAGCTCAGTTGGTAAGAGACCAGCCTACCAATCAGTTTGTGGTTTCAAATCACAGTATGGGAATGTTAATTTTTACTCCCCTAGAAAAACAATGTCAACTCCAAACTTGGACTGGAGTTTGACGACAGCCCAAAATTAGTTATAAAAGTATTGGGTACGTAAGCTTTGTGGAAGTGCGAGGTGGCCAAGTGGTCAATAGGATGGAGAATGGATTCAGCGAGCCAAGTTCAAACTCCAGCTGAGACAGTTTGTATTCATTTTGCACTAATTCCCTTGGGAACGGCATGAATCCATTTCTCATCTCTCCCTCCATCTATGGGTAAAATAGCACAGAGTGAAGCGAGTGATGCCACTTCAGGTGCTTGTTGCCTCAAGTCTACATCACATATTGCAAACTGGAGCCAAGAAAAAGAAACTTGTGATATGTGGAGCCCAGGGACAGTGCTGAAGCCATAGTCAGCATAAGGGCACTACTTACTTTTACCCAAGCTTTGTTATCACAATTATACCACTGAATTTCAGCAGATTTTAAACTTAAATTCCCAACAAAAAGAAGACTTGTGAAACGAGTATATTAAATATTAAATTTTGCATTCAACATTTTAGACATTGTAACGTCACAACCCCCACCGAGTCATTTGGTCGCTTCCACCTCATCCTTTTGTGCACACACTGTGATTTGAAGATCCACAAAGGACCGCTGACAAAGGTTTTGATTGAAACATCTTCACTGAGCAGGGGAGCTGGTTACAATCACAAGAACAATGAACATTCCAAAAGATGAAATAATGGTGATCTAACGGGAACAAAAAGGTTTATTGATGACAGGGTTACAGATTCAAGTTAACCCTTCACGTTGACTTAAGAACCACGACTGGTCAGGCAATTTTAGCAAATGTATGCTCTATGAATGTGCAGCGGCAAGAAGGACAGGACTGGTCTTAGACAGGGAAGCTATCTTGGGACTTTGTCAGGAAATTGGTCACTTGACTGGACATTTACCACATGCCTAATTCGGACTAGGAAAAAGTCCAGTCATATCTCTGAATGTCTTAAGTATTCTTGGTGCATCTCTAGAATTTCTCCAGGATGATAATTAGATTATTGTTTTATTTTTCCTATTAACTGACCCGGGTGTGATTTGTGTGGTCTTAATTCCAGGTGGCCTGGCACTGGATTGATTTGTTTAGCGGCATATCAACCCTTGATGGGTCATTTAATGCCAAAATCAGTTTAAGATTTTTTTAAATAGAGTCTTGCGACTTTGGTGAAAAATATTTCACAGGGGGTCGGGATGCTGAATAATGTCAAGTTTGAACAGTTTGAGTATATTGTCACTTAAGATATTTTTCCTGAACGATATTTGAAGGCACAAGAGAATGACAGAATCCAAAAACAAACAAAAATCTACTTACCCGGGACATTACCCTGGTTCCTGGGCGAAAATAGTTAAACGTACGACACACCTGAAATTTTAAATAAAATTTGATATTTAAAAATTTGTCTTAGGAAAAACATATGCAAAAAAAAAAAAGAAAATTAAAAAAAGTTTTTAAAATTAATATGTATAAATGGAAAAAAAAGAATCCTATAAGGAGAGAGTAGTGTTTAATGTGAAGATAATAAAACTACCCAGTAAAAT
>VCCN01003880.1:29091073-29102342 GCA_006491835.1 Architeuthis dux
ATAGTGGGGTCCAACGATTAAGACAAAAGTTATTCCCCTTGAATGATTTTTTTTAATTTGAGAAATAAAAATTTTGTAAGATATTTTTTTGCGTATGTCCAATACACAAAAAAGAAATATCTTACAAAATTTTTATTTTGAAATATTTCAGCTTTTCGGGGAATTTTTTGAGATAATACAACATCATTTAGAAATGGGGAGATAACTTTTGCACCTTACAATTAAAACCAGGACAAAAAATACTCACATGAAACTAAAGGATTTTAATTCAATATTTAAAATCTTTATAACAAATTACAGTAGTCCCTCAAATTTCACAGCTGACTAATATAACTGTACAGAATGATGATCATTTAATCATTTATTTAGTGGATTGGGAAAATAGAAGGAAGAAATAAATAAGATATTAAGACAACGAGAAATCATTATACAGTAGACAAACACTAACAGACGGGGCTGACGAATTTGGTTCTTTCGTATCAGATCTGTTTCTTTTCATGCAATCTGGTTCTTTTGGTTGACGTTGTGAAAATCTGCTATTTTTCTTTAATTTTTCTAATTTAATTTAAAAATCATGATAAAATATGAAAATATTTTTAAAAACAATGATAATTTTGCATTAAATTTGAAAAATATTTTATTCTAAGAGATTTTCTGTTATATGACATGTTATGCACGTGAGCATGAAGTATCTAGCTTCAGACGAAGCAGGGTTGCCAATTTAGCTCTTTTGGAGCTAGATCTAGCTATTTTTTGGTACATTTAGCCCCTAAGTCTGTATCTAGCTCTTAGCGTCTTTTAAATTTATCAAACTTTTTTAGTATTTATGAAATAATTAATGAATTGATTAATTTTAATTAAAATTGAAAATTAAGTACATTTTGGGCTTTTGTATTCAACTTTAATTACTTTTTGTTATTGCTTTCAGATCCTTTTTTAGCGGATGATCTAGATTCTTTGGAGTTAGATCTAGCTATTTTTTGTGCATTTAACCTCCAGTCTGTATCTAGCTCTTAACTCCTTTTCAAAATTTTTCTTCTTATTTACAAAGAGAGATATTTCGCCTATGTTAGTCTAATTTGGGTTTAATTTTAATGCATTAATTTTTTTTCTCCGAAACATGTTGCTTTTTTTCTCAAAAGTCTGTGAGTAGCTTCCCTTGACTGACAAAAAAATCCGCAAATAATCACGTCTGCAAAATTGAAGGAACTACTGTATTTCTTTCTTTACATATAAATCCCAAGATGGAATCTACTCTCAAAAGTAAGCTGTTCATATTTTAAAGTAAAAATCAAGTAACTGGCATTACAGTCAAAGCAATTTGATTTATTAAAATTCTGATAAGCCATTTTCATTTTAGCATTTCAGTCAAATTGATGAATGTATTCAGTTGAAGGTTCTAACCTTAAGATCATCGGGAGTTCTGTAATAAAAAGCATTTACTCCGGCAGCAACAAGAGATGGCCGTTGTTCTAAAATGGCTGCCAAACCAGCAGGGAGGAAGCAGTTAGCAAAATGAAGATCCTTCTCTGCTTTTGCAGGGAAACTGTAATGAGAAAGATTTATTATGAATATCAAAACAATATAGATGAAATTTAATAGGAAAAGTAGAACAAAACAAAAAACAATTTATCTACCTACAATAATTCATCTACAGATATAATTTACCAGCATGGGTATATAAAGGTAATTTAATGAATACACACACGCGTGTGTATGCTTATGTATTTGTATGTGTATATTTGTAGGTGTGCGTATGTGTATGTATATACAGGCTGTCTCAGAAAAATGTACTCACTTTTGTTTGCTAATAGCTGCTCTGGTTCTCACCTGAAAATTAAACTCTTCCATAAGAAAGTATGTTTTATTCTATTTAGTCTTTCTTATGGGACCAGAGCAGCTATTTAGCAAACAAAATGCAAGTACATTTTTCTGAGACACCTTGTCTTATTTTATATCTGAATAATTTATTGTAGACAAATTGTTGTAGGAAAATTCACTGGACACATTTTAAAATAATGAGAAAAACCCTCACTAGGAGTGCAACAGCAAGGCAAAGAGAGGTGTTCTGGACATGCTATTTATGCTATGTTATTATGACCCTGTATCACTGTACTTTTTAAGAACGTATCTAGAGTGCTAACCAAGGTATTACTGTAATGTTCTTTACAATTGAAAGATGACATTGAATCCTCAACACAATTAACAAGTAACTAAAAATAGTAAATGACCTACAAACAACATTTTTGTACCGTTTATTGATTTTTTGTCATGAATTTCTTGACATACAACACCATGAAGGAAAGTGGGGCACAAAAAAAAAATAAATAAATAAAAACAGATATTTGTACACAGTTGAATATTTACTATAATTTGAAGATAGATCAACATTATTTTTGAGAAGTAATGTTGTAGCAGAGCTGTTTAGTAGGTGGTAGGTAAGAGATAAAGCCTTTCTGCATGGTAGTACAAAAGAAACAAGTGAATCAGAAAATTTTGGTTGGAGAAAGGTCTCCCCGGAAAGTAGGTCACCATGAGATTGGCATAGCTTTGGGAAACGGGTGGATTTGCTGTGCGTGGATTGGCTGAGCTTTTGAATTTTGGGGGAGATTTTCAGTAGAGGGTTAGCGGCGGGCACAAGGGTGGAAAGGTCTTGGACAGTACGGCTGCTACTATGATGAGTGGCCGCAGTTGACGACGGGATGGGACGATGAAGAGAGATGACAGGAGATAGAATGAGGGCGTGAAGGGTATATGCAGAAAACAGTAATTCACTTTGTGTCTTCGCATTTTATCGGACAGTTTATAAAAACAGCAAATAAATTGAATTCCTATATCATCTATCTTTCATATTGCTTCATTATCTTTCGATATGACCCACCTTCCCATTTTCAGCAGTGACCTGAAAATCTGGCGGACTCAAAGGAGAACCAACGACTGCAGTCAAGTCAGGTACCAGAGTTTCCACAACAGTATTTTGACGGTGCATCACACAGGTGCATTGTTACAATAGGGTTGATTAGATTGAAAAATCTTTTTACCATTCAATTCTTCCCTTAACAGCTATTTTGAATTGGAGCATCAGCGATGTCCGATGTGAGCAAGGTCTTGTTTGTTTCAAGCCTTTATATAAACAACATCAATTAGTAGTAGGCATGCAACATTTTGGTGGTCTCACAGAATTTTGCCAACAGGGTCTAAATTTTGTGTTTTCTCCTAAATTTATTTTAATTCATACGAGTCAAAATAAATTCATCTAGATATAAATTGGTGAGAAAATGTCTCTACATTTGTTCTAAATACTGTGTAAGTTACATTGTTCAAAACGTAATCGGAAACGTATAAAATCTTATTTTATTCATTACGGAACAGTCAAAAGTTATACATTAGTATACAATTAACAGTATGAAAAATCTGTTTACCATTCAATTCTTCTTTTAACAGCTTTTTGAATTGGAGCATCAGCTTGTGTCCGATGTGAGACTTTGCGAATACAGTTTATTCCCTCGGGTAGAGTTGGTGTAAAAAGGGGCAAGCCATCAACGTCTTGTGGAGATTCAGGAATGGGAATAACATGAAGATCTCCATTGTAGAGGAAAACCTGGAAACAAGAGGATAAGAAGTTTTGGTGGATATTTCCAAGTGTTTTTTAGATTTAAAATGAGGGAAAATAAAAGGTGAGCTAATTGTATTTTGTTAATTTAAAAGAATTAATCACTACTACCCACAACACTGGTTTATTGCTGGGTTTAGGTTATTCATGTGTTCTCACATTTATATGTATCTATCTATGTATCCGGACTTCGACCAGCTCTTATCGTTCATAGTAGAAACTTGAAATTTGGCACGCGCACATACACACCCCTCAATTAATAGGGAAAATATTTTGTTTTGTTTTTTGAAAATTCCCCCCTAAATAGGTTTTTAGAGGGGGGGGGGTCAATATGCAATGTAAATTAATGCTAAATTGGTCACTAGAAAATTCAGACCAACAAAAGGCGAGAGAAGTAACTTTTTAATTGATCACCCCCAACACAGCATATATGGGTGGCAATGATTCATATTTTCCCTTGGAATGTTTTTATTAATCTTTCACATACCCATGGTGTCATGGGGAGGTGGAGATGGTGGTCATATTACTTTTGTCGGTCCGCTTCCAATCTCCTTTATGTTACTTGAGCAATTTACCATAATCCACTTCTGGCTTGCCAGGCCTGTCGATGGGACAGAGGCTTACTTCCCCAAATAAGTAGACTGCGGGGTGATGGGCTTTACCCTGCCACATGACATATTGGCAGGAGGGAAGAGATAGATACATGTCCAAGGGCATTAGTGTGAAGTGAGTGCAAACCGTCTCAGCTGGAGTTTGAACTCAGCTCGCCAATCCCATTCTGTGCCTTAAACAACTCAACTACTCACTTCTCCTTCAGAAGAATAATGCTGTTATTGTTGATTAACTTTAATAGCTAAGTGCAATATATTCCGCAATGTGGCTTAACAAAAATAAAAGTTATAGATGGCATGTTCAAGGGACACATCAGTGACATACATGGTTGATTGAGAGCAACACACATAAACGTACACGTCATGATAATGTGGCTTTGATTATGGAACGCATATAAAAAAAAGCAACCAGCAATCTACATTTGTGGATGTAGCAACATTCCCGTTCAGGTCCTTCTTCCCTGCCTTTCCATGCAATTGGAAGAGGTCAGATGTAATGAGATAAAGAGGGCTTGTTCCTTGTCTGATTCAGACGATTACAGAAGAAACCTCATCCCTTATTTGATCTCTTTCTTTTCAACTTGCATTATTTAATTCAAGATCTCTCAACCATAACCAAATCAAAGTTGTATTTTCTACATCCTACCACTAAACTAAGATCATTAGCCAAAGAAAGAAGTTGCTATCAAACATTTTATTACATAATATAAAATAAATTCAAGCTTAACAAAAAATTGGGCAATTTCCAATTAACCAGGTAATATCTTTTCATGTGACCTATCATTTGAAAAATATTTTTATTTTTTTTTTTTTTTACTTAAACTGAAGACCAGTGGTCATCAAGAATCCCAGGTCACATTCCTCCCCTTGTGATCCCAAGTTTCCTTAATTCCTCCCCCATTTTAAATTGTCACCTAGTAATTTTTTCACCATTATACTTTCCTTTCCATGACTGAAATTCCTCCTCTGGGAGCCAAATGCCTCCCATTTGAGAATCACTGATATAGACTAAGATCAGTAATTTTGGAAGAAATTTAGCCAATTTTTGTGTAAAAATAACTTTTATTAACTGAATTTGCCAATTTTAATGTCTCAGTTATTTGGTTGACATGTCTTTGTCGTTTGACTGAAATTCCATTTAATACTTGATGACAAAGCAAATATTGTGCTTTAAAGTTGTTAAAAATATATTTCTTTAACCCTTTCACGACTCCTGGGACATACAGTATCACCCATTAATAAGTACACCCCTACCACTATTTTATAGAAAATTAAATTTCTTCTAAACCAAATATAGCCAGATTTTATTATTTCTAGTGGAATATTACACAATAAAAACATATTATCAGGTAATATTTATGACCAAACACTGCAGCATTGAAACTGTGTTGCCAAAAATATGAATAGGTTTCCATCTAAAGATGAGTACAACACTACAAAAAAATATTTTTGGCAACAGAGTTTCAATGCTGTAGAGTTTGGTCATAAATAATACCTGATAATATCAATTTTGATTGTGCAATAGAAATAATAAAATACTGCTATGTTTGGTTTAGAAGAAAATTAAATTTCTATTAAAAAGTGTACTTATTTATGGCGATACTGTATATATCTTGAGGTTTCTATGACTGCTGGGATATATATGTCCCCGCAGATCTCTTTTAGAAGTCTACGGAGACATTTTAATTCAAGCATTAAGCAGCTTAATAGGTTAGTCTTAAAAGGGTTAATAAAATTTTCTTTTTTTTTAATTAAAAAAATATGAAAATATTCTATAAAGCCCACAACTACAGTACCGCACCATTTATCTGGCAAGCTTATTCTTTTAAATACAAAATAAACAATGAAAAGTAATTAACAAAATAGTACTTAACAAATACAAATTAATACACTTCTAAAACAGGGTTGGTTTGATCTTTACTAATCCACTTAAGATTCTTATAGAATATAAAATATATGATCAAAAGTAAATGAAGAAAAGTATAAAACAAAACTGTTTATAACATATACAAATTAATCAATTTTAAAAAATAGGGTCAGTTTAATGTTAATCCACTAATCCACTAATCTGAAGGCAATTCAACCACGTCACAAAAAGTAAAACAAAGAGTGGCTGAGCAGCAAGCTACAAGAAAGCCCGCCAGATTCAAAACTGTTTAAAAAATTGCCAGTTTTCTGGTAATTTCAGTTTTCTGGAAGCCGGATAAATGATTCAGTACTTTAGTGATAGGAATTGCAGAGCTGAGATTCATTAAAGATTTATAAATGAAAGAAAAATGATTTTACCCGATTCTCAGCCGTGTCAGGATTTAGCCATTTTGGTAACACATCAGCAGCTTCTATCAGCAGAAACTCCTGGTCACTATCATGAACCCTGCAAGAAAAGGAAAAAGAATATCAACATTTGCTCCAAAAGTTATCCAATGGGGAATACAAGTATCCCCCCGCATTTCAAAATTTCGCTTTATGTTACTCTTTCACTTTTACAAAAAAAAAAAAAAAAAAAAAAAAAAAAAAAAAAAAAATAGTATTCAGCGTTTGATTTGCAGAGCCATTATAGAGGCAGCACACACCCTCAGTCTATCCAAAAACCCAGTTTCTTGTACCTACCACCATCCCAACTTCCAATGACTCACAATTTTTGAGGAAAAAAATTCCCATATAAATTAACAGAAATTGCTTCTTCGCAGTTATATCTTAAAAAAAAAAAAAAAATATTAAATAAAATCTCATTATTTGATCATTTCTTTGGTTCTTTTAGAAACAAATACAGTCGAAGGGAGAGAAATCATTTCCTAGAGTGAGAATAAGACTATCATTGATTGGTTGCTGGCAAACAAGATGGCTGCCGAAGTGATCAAAGAATTATTAATCCTGTGAATCAATTTTTCATGGTTGAATGAATCTACCTTCACGACAAAAATAATGAATAAAGGCAATGGGAGAAGCCAAAGGTTTATACTGTTCAGAATCTTATGCAAGGAAAAATATTTTATCTATCAGTCAATATTAGTGGGTGAAAACAAAATACAGACAACATTCACCAGCAAGAGTGTCACTTAAGATATCACTTCAATAGATCTTTCTTTATACCAGTCAAATAAGAAATGATTTTATAGTGTTGGACTGTAAATACAAAAGCAACTTTATAATGCTCTTCCACTGTGTTATCAGGATTTATTTACCCCCAAAAGATAACAAGCAATTATAAATAATTCTATAAAAGATAACAGCAGAAATTATAGTCAGGTTACCATATGGTATCCATAACAAGTACATGTCCTCCTTTTTGGTTTACACTGCTTTGCCTGATATTGCTTTTCAGAACAACTTAAAATATGTTTTTAACAAATGTTAAGTGGGTTTTTTTGGCTAATAAATGTTCATTGGACAAATGAGCAGAATAGACCTAATGTGGAGTCAGTGAAGGCCCTAATACCCACACAGTAAAATTTAAGACTATGATGTGGATGATTATTTGTTAAGAAACATAAGAGCTTTTGTCAAAAATAGCCAGGTCCCAAAAGTATACCTAAATAGGTAGTATCAGCATTAAGCTATAAGATTATTTTAACGTTTTCTTTTGTAATAAAAGTTTATAACTTAAATTGTTTTATTTTGAAATGTCCTCCATTTCAAATGATTTCAGAATAGAGTGTCCTCTTTTCTTTTTCTTTTTATTTGTGCATCTGGTAACCCTAATTATAGCAAATTTACACTATTTTCCAGTTTAAGAGATACTTAAATCAAACATAAAATTTGTTAAAAAAAGATTTTTAAAAAGAAAAAAAAAAAAAAAACTCCTTTGGGTAGACTTTTCTATAGCAGCTTGTAGATTCCATTACTGAAATAGGTGACAATCAAAATTAAATCTTCAAATGAATTCTGGGTTAGTCATTAGAACTTTATATAAAATTAGATAAAATTAGAAGTTTTTTTTTTAAATTAATTATTCATTTACAAAATAAAAACATTACTAAAAGGTATTATCAAAAACAAATACCAGTTTATCCCCTGCTTGTCAAAAGTTTGTTGGAAAAAAGTAAAAAGCAAGAATAGTGTCTAGCATTTGTTTTGCAGTGAGCTATAAGGCAGCACACACCCTCTTCCACCTCCAATAACCCAGCTTAACATATCATTACCCCTATTCTTAAGGTCTGGAAACACTCAAATGTTTCCTACATAAATTAATGATAATTGCTTCTTTGTCATTTCGGTTTATGAAAGGTTTTTATAGAAACGCTCTACTTTTGGATAGTGGGGGAAACTTGTAATTAAAATAACCAAAAGATGAATATTATTTTAGAGAAATTTCTGAGATGTCCTAATTGAGCACAACGCTTAACATCATCTAATTTTAGCCATTCCAACATTCAACTCAAAATATATCGTCATCTGAAACCAGTTTCAACTTGATACACATTTTCTTTGGAGTAATTTCATAATGCTAAAAGCATGAAATGACTAAAGATGGTATGGAGCTGTCTTGGTGTATATGAGCCCAATAAGAATTGGGCTACTTAAATGCTTGGAAGAACAGAGGTCAACATTTGTATGTATTGTCAATTTTATATATTTCTGCAAGGCAACATGAAAAGCAGGGAAAGCATTAAATCAGGAGTTCTCAAACTGGGGCACACATACCCCTAGTGGTATGCAAGGTTTATCAAAATACTGGAATCTTGAAGTAATCAGAACCAACTAAACCAAATTCTGTACAAGACTGTCAATTGAGAATGATATGCGGATGTGTTTCACTGAAACTGTATCTAGAATTGACTTGTTGGAAAGAGCCAAGCCCATCCATTTCAATAAAAATGTAACATTAAATGAAATTACTAACAAATACTACATGTATATTGACTGTTCTATGGCATCCATATATTTTATACTATATTCTTCACAAGAGATATGCCAACACTGCCTGGCCGGACAGGACAAGACCACATAAAAATTAATGATGCACATATTTGTTTAAGTATTTTGCTTCAAAGTTGTTTTTTATATGTCGTAACTTGTATTTGATTTGAAATTATTTACCGTTTTTGTTTGTAGTATATTGGGAGTGTGCTGTTCCAATTGTTTATAGTTCTTTGAGAGAAGAAGTTTTTCCGTGTGTTTTTTTTTTTGCAGTGTTCTTTATATATTTTTCTATTGCTCTTTTTGTTCATTGTAAAGAACTTTTTAGCTGGGATGTTGTCTAAGGTACCCTTAGACAACATCCCAGCTAAAAGGTTCTGGAAGAAAATGTTCGAGAACCCCAGCATTAAATGATAGTAGGTTGAAGAAAATCTAAGTTTAGATGAAGAGATTTTTATACAACAGTTACAAGAGATATGCAATAACAAGTATCATTTACATAGTCAAATGACAAAAATGTTTTGTTATCTTAGGAATGAGCAGGATTGACGCCATCCCAAACCCAAGAATAACAAATGGAAGAAAGAAGTAAAAATTAAAATCTTTTTTCTTTGACAGAGTTTAACAAAAACAAAGCGACAGGATCTCAGCAAATTTCTCAGTTTGTTGTTTAAATAATAATTCTGTGATAGAGTCCTAGAGAAACAGAGTTGCCTATTTTTAACCTAAAACCCAACTAATCTTCTGTCTTACTGCTATTTTTGTAGACATCCAACATTGATTGATCATGCGTTCCTACATACAGAGGAAGTCACTAATTGCAATCGCTTTGGGAACGGTCTTTTAGATAACAATAACCGGCTGATAACATTCAGCAAAGAATATAATAATTGGAACAATTTACATTCATTATCATAAATTTACATTCAATGTTATGTGATTAAATTCATTGTTATAAACAACTTTACATTATCTATAGTTTTGAGAAGGGTCATTAATATTTAAATGGTTCTTCAGACAATTGAATTCCTTGTTGTTTGTGTTGTAAACAGGACGTTTCAGCTGATCCATTCTTCTATAAGGGTTACCCCCTTTAAACATAACTTCTGTTTTAACCTATTACACTTTGATTTTACACCTGAAGAAGGCCAAAGAATTGATCAGCCAAAACGTTGTGTTTACAACACAAACAACAAGAAGGAGATCAATTGAAAAATTGGAAAAAGGGATGATCAATGAATAAGTTACTTCTCACATTCTGTTGAGCAATGATCACTAAAAAAGTCTGAATTTTCAAAAAACAAGGGCAAATACTGCAGGACACAAACTAAAGGATCAATTTAGTATAAACTTACATTGCAAATTGAATCCCCCACTAAAAACATATTTGAGGCACGGGAATTTTTTTTTTTTTTTTTTTTTTTTAAAATCGTTTTTTCTAGACATAAGGAGTAAATATTAAAATTTTCAGCCCACTAGCTCGTATGCGTGATACATACAAAGAGTGAAAGTGTAAACATTTACATAAATGTATACTTTTTCACTCTTTATATCCCTTCATTTCTTCAACACAATTTTTAGTTGTTTTTTTCAGCACCATATCAACCCTTGATGGGTCATTTAATGGCAAAATCAGTTTAAAATTCCTAAAATAGAGTCTTGCGACTTTCGTAAAAGAACAGGTGGCTCCTGGTTGGGAGGTGGGGGGTCTTACTCCTCTGAAGGGGATGCAGTTGGCGCAATCTAAGCCCCAGCCAACAGGGCCGTATTTTTAGTTAACTACAAAGCTACATAATAGTTAACCTTTGATTGATTACACATTATTTTTAGCAAAAAAAAACCAAACAAACAAAAAAACACAACAAGAAAGAAAAAAGTAAATTGAGGGAGAAAGGCCATCACTTTCCTCTCTGTGAGGAAATCCAGATTATTGACAGGGAACATTGTTAAAAATAGAAAAATCAAAGAGGCAGCAATCGACATGTCAACTGAATGTATTAGTCCGACAAGTGCAGCATTCAACCTGATGGGACAAGGTATGGAAATCCAAACCAGACATGGTAAGGAGAAAAAAATTTTTAAAAAACAAAAAACACCCGAATTTGAAGTTAAAAACTTCTGTTTGCTCTATCGCATTCGGATATTACACCTGAAGAAGGCAGAAGAATGGATCGTCCGAAACGTT
>VCCN01003880.1:29103069-29117458 GCA_006491835.1 Architeuthis dux
GAAGTAGGAGTGGAGCTTGAGCCTGCAGCAGCCAGTCTTGTTTTTGATCAAACTTACCAGGAAAGTCTACTAAATAGGTTTCTGCCAGTCACATGGCTTCAGTTCCGAGTGGTGCAACCGGTATGGTGCACTGCAGTCTGAAATCACAATTTGCAATTGACACGGAAGATTTGGGCACACCGTCAGCCTCATTCTCGTCTGCCTGGGTGCAGTGGCAAGTCTAGACAGGACAGCTGGGAACAGACTGGGATGCAGTGCAGGTGGCCTAGCAGTTATGGAGAAAGGAATCAGCCAGTTCAAACAGTTGTGTTCACTTTGCACTAATGCCCTTGGGAAAGGCAGGAATCCATCTCTTCTGCCAGCTATGGGTAAATAGAAGGGCAGACTGGGTTCTCTAGCCAGGGTAGGAAGCCAATCTAGGAGACAGACAATTCTGATTCCAAATCAACACATTGTGGAGCACTGCGCGATATGCAGAACGCCCTGGATTATATAATTACTATGATTGATTGTTTAACGGCATATCAACCCTTGGTGGGTCATTTAGTACCGAATTTGGTTTCTTTTTGAATAGAGTCTTGTGACTTTGGTGAAAGAACAGGTAGCCCCTGTTGGTCTATCCAACCCCCCCAACAGGGGCCACCTGTTCTTAATGTAACACAAGATGGTAAATGGACTGTATACAATTATTATCTTCTTACTATAATTCACCAATTGTCTGTCTGTCATAACTCAAGGAGGGCTAGAGCTATGGCCACCAAATTTTCTGTGGGACAGTCGAGCATCTTTTTTAGCATATTAGTTTTTCAAAATTCCAAAACTTTTGTTTTGAGTAAGGTGTTTGATTTACAATGTAAGTATAATGCTAAACTGGAGCCTTACTTTGTGTTCATCAGGGCGGATTTTCAGCTAGTGATTCTAAAATATAGCTGAGGGATATAAATTTGCTTTGCAAACCTTATTGTACCCAAGCATACCTGACATACATTTTAAACAATTGCTTCTTTAAACAAATTTTATAGTTGAAAAAAAAGTTCTCATTTATTACTTCAAACATTAATGAATCTGTGATAATAACCATAAAAATATTAAAAAGAAAACCAGCATTTCATGAAATTTTACATGTAAGCTAATTCAGACATTATCTATCAGCTTTAAGGTTAGACGTTTTTTGTCAAAAGAATAATAATATACACCATCACACATAAGTCATCTGGTTAGTAGAAAATAAGAAAAATACTAGTTCACTTGGTTAACTTTCTGGAAAGCAGAGAGGTAGGTTCAAGTATATTTATAGCATTAAAGAAAGAAAAAAAAAGAAAGAAGTAGAATGTATATCTTTTCAGGTATAGCTCAATCAAAAGTAGCAACTGCTGATTTTAATTTACTGGGATCTACCGATAGATCGCCCATGGGCCGTAATTGTAGGTCGGCATTTATTGGGGGGGGGGGGTCAAGTTTTTATAGATTATTTGAAAGCATCTATGTTTTAGTGCACTTTAGTATAAAAAAAACTGGACAACTTGAATACGCATATAATAATTAAGAAGTCAAGTCCGAAACATCTGTCAATTCGTTGTATAAACAAAAAGTTGCTTCAAAGAAATTCATTTATTCGTTGAATAAATGAATTTCTTTGAAGCAACTTTTTTGTTTA
Source organism: Architeuthis dux (assembly GCA_006491835.1). Taxonomy (NCBI): domain Eukaryota; kingdom Metazoa; phylum Mollusca; class Cephalopoda; order Oegopsida; family Architeuthidae; genus Architeuthis; species Architeuthis dux. The sequence continues at coordinate 29,104,727 of VCCN01003880.1, forward strand.
TATTATATATATACTTCTTCACTATTGCTGAATGAGTTTGAAAATAAACAAGTTATATTATTTATTTATTACAAAAATTAAATTATTTTTTGTGTTTGCAGGTACTAAATAAAGTCTATATAATATATATACTGTATTTAGTATATGTATATATGTTTGGCTCTTGTAGCAACTTAAAAAGAAAACACCATCCAAAGAAATACCAAATACAATTAAAATGATTTGCTGATTGATAGTGAAGTGAATAAAAACATGCGAGTCATAACTTTTATTGTTTTATTATGCTCAATTTAGCAGTTGTGATGACCTTTGAATAATGGCCCTGGGCTATTATTTGGTCTATTTTTTCCACCCAAATTTGGCCGAGCGATCTTACGGTAGATCTCAGTAAGCTTCACAAGTTTAACATTATTTTGAAAATAACATTTTTAATTGATATTAAAATTTAATTTCTTTGATTTTTATTACATTCTTTTAGGCAAATACATAAAGCTTACATATGATTTTCATGTTTTATACTTGTAGGAGTTCAAGCTGGGCCTCACTGGAGCTGAAACTTCAAGGAATATAAAATTCTATATTTGGGGGACAATGCTGTGAGCGAAAAATTAGTAAGAACTTTGTTTTAAAATATTAGAGATTTTAATTTAGAAAACTAGCAGAGAGATCAGCCAAAATCATCAATCAATGATAATGTTTTGAAGGCTGTGGTGGAAAATGATAGAAAAAAAAATCTTGTCAGAACTTGAATGTATAAATTAAAAATATTTCTGATCATTTAAGAGTGATTTGGTGTTGGGTGAGCTCAATAAATGGGTTGTATCTGAATTGAATCTTGACTAATTCCAAATGCTTTTCAGCAATTGCAGCCTTCAGTTGTTCTAGATGGGAGCAGTATTTGCTCAAATCATATGGTTCCCCCAGAAGGAACTCATCATAGCAAACACCCTTCCAATCCCACCATATACATAGCATCAATTTCAACATACATAGATTGGATAGTGACATTCATTGCTGACTTCATTTACCGGCAGTAAAACCAGGAGACAGCCATAAACTACAAATTCAGACCTCCACTAGTGTCAGAAAAAAAGATTTTCTTGGCAAGAGTAGCAAACACATGGAACAGCCTAAGTGAAAAGATAGTCACGTTAGAGAATATCAATATTTTTTTAAATAATCTTTATTCTGATATCGGTCATACCAACTTTAACTACCAATTTTCCTATTAGTTTAATCCTACCGCAACTAAACTGAAGCTGGCTTAATGATGCAATTAACTGCTGTCAATTAAAGCCTATTTCAAGTACATGAAAACTAGCCTTTGATGCAGTTAATGGTGGTTCATTTGGCCTGGATCTCCTGCATTATACATTGTTGTAAAGTATCCACTTTTCATTGCCTGTCACAATATGTTTCAAAAACAGAACATTTACATTATACACAAGTAGCAAATTGCATACAGAAATATGGTCCAGTAGGGTTTTTTTCACTTACAGTATCACCCATAAATAAGTACACCCCTACCACTTTTTAATAGAAAGTTAATTTTCTTCTAAACCAAACATAGCAGGTTTTTATTATTTCTAGTGGAACATTACACAATCAAAACGGATATTATCAGGTATTATTTATGACCAAACTCTACAGCATTGAAACTGTTGCCAAATATTTTTTCGTAGTGATGTACTCATCTTTGGACGGCAACATATTCATATTTTTGGCCACAAAGTTTGGTCATAAATAATGTTTTGATTGTGTAATGTTCCACTAAAAATAATAAAATCCTGCTACGTTTGGTTTAGAAGATAATTAACTTTCTATAAAATAGTGGTACGGGTATACTTATTTATGGGCGATACTGTATGTGGCAGGGCTAAAAACGGACTGTAAAAATAATTTTATTTTTATTAAATCACTTCCATCCTGGAGGCATCCGGAGAAGATATCTTTTCTTTGTTTTTAAATTTGGTGAGGATTGTTCTTGTCGTTTTGTTGTTTTTATTATGGTAGAAAAACAAAGTCAACTCCAGGTTAGGACTGGAGTTCGACAATGATTTCTTCAACATTTTAATGGTGTTTTTATTATGCTACTAACAAAACAGAGGATAACAAAGTAAAGAAACATTTTGATTTTGAGACCGGTTACATTGTTTTTTTGGAGGGTTCTGGGACGGTAGTGAAAACAGTTAGTCTTAGAGCCCCGGTATGTGGAAGCCACACAAAGCAACTAACATAACCAAACTGGTGTAAATGATTTCCAATGCTCGATATGGATATTTCGAATATGTTGGTTATCTTGCGCATTGTATAACATTGATTATTCTCGAGTAATGTCTTGATTCGATTGCTATCAACCTCAAATGGTCTACCCAACCATGAAGCATCGTTCAGCAAGAAATCTCCAGCTCAAAACTTTACAAACCACTTTTGACTCATTCATCATTCACAGTACCTTCTACCAGAAACAGAACAAATCTTGTTTTTGCATTTGAATAACATTTTTACCTTTCTTAAAATAATAAGCTTATTATGCCAAAAATGTTGCTTATTTTCTTTTTACCCTTCAATGTTAGAATCAATAAACAAAATACACCGATTTTGACAATTTTAAAAAAAATGAATCCAGGACAAATTGGACACGGACAAGTCAGCAAAGTTGTCCAATATTTCAAACCCGGACATTTCGGTCGCATTTCGTTTTTAAAGGTGCAAATGACTACCTAGATGGGATTTAAAACGAAATAGAATCAAAATATATAAATCTAATGCAATTTACAATAATAAGTTAATTTATGTTTGTTGTTTAGCGTTTTATATACCTTTTTTCAACATTTCATCGCTAGTTTGTTTATTTTCTCAAGTAATCTTATTTAATTTTTTTTTTTATTTAATTAAAATGTTTTCCATTTGATGCACAAAATAGATAAGAGTTGATGGTAAAATAAAGTTGGTGCAGCATAAAGTTTACACGGCGGAGAAATTAAATTACTGCAATGTGATGAAAGTTTCCACAGAAACAATATATAAGCTTTTGGTTTATTTGTTGCAATCAACTATGTTCCCTTGCATATGTTTTTGCCTATTTTGTGTAGCCGTAGTCGATTTCGTAGAAATCGTCAAGTGGTTCACTTGATGTTATTGTTATCAAAAAGTCAGTTATCTACGTATTTAACAAAATCTTTTTCTATTTCTTATCAAATATTCGATCAGTAAGATCGTAAACGTAAAACATTTTAATTAAATAAAAAAATTAAATAAAATTTTTCAAGAAAAAAAAAAAAAAATAGCTATAAAAAGTTGAAAAAAAGATATATAAAACACTAAACAACAAACATGAATTAATTTATTATTATTGTAAATTGCATTAGATTTATATATTTAGATTCTATTTTGTTTTAAATCACGTCCTGATAGTCATTTTCGCCTTTAAAAACAAATCAGCCGGGTTTGAAATATTGTCTGTGGACAACTTGTCCACGGATGATTTGTCCGGTTACCTTTTTAAATCCATGCTGATATGACAGCTGATAATACTATTAAAAGTGATCTTTTTGAATGAAGTTGGTTAAAACTAAATCCTACTAATGCCAACAACACAAATAGGACAAACTTTGGCAAAGTAGGACGACTTAACCATCAAAAATGGATTGCAGCAAAGGACTGATTTGACCGCTAACCGCTAAAGAAGCTAACAGTTTTTTTTACTTTTGTTCTAAGCTGACTCAGCAATGACTGTTTGAGTTTTAGTAAAAACGATTTTTTTTTTTTATTATTAAATCAACCATTTTTATTAATTTTTGACTACTATTTACATTCATCCTAATTTTTAGTTTGTTTAATCACAATTTCAGTAAGGCCAGCACGCAGTGTTATTGTTTTATTTGTTTATTGTAAACCATTTTACATTGTGATTTTTAAGAAATACTACAAAAAATTAAGATGAGGGCAAATAGCAGTCAAAAATTAATGAAAATACTTGATTTAATAAAAGAAATAAAATAAAATAATTGTTTTTTTACTAAAACTCAAACAGTCATTGTCGTGCCAGCTTAGTACAAAAGTAAAAAAAAAATTAAAAAATGTTAGCTTCTTTAGCGGTGATCAGTCAAATCTGTCCTTATAATGCAATCAATTTTTGACGGTTAAGTCGTCCTACTTTGCCCAAACTTTTTAGGCTACTCAATAGATAAAATGTGCACAAAGAGTAATTCGGCAATTGATGTAAATATTTACAAAGAAACAGAATGACATATTTGCCTTGGGGAATAAGCGTTGGTGTGAAACCCAATTAAATGTTAAATACCTTTAACAACACTCACAGATATTTTGCAGGCCACGCGCTAGTGGTGTAAACAGTTAATGGTGTGGATAATGGAATGAGCAAGCTGAATTCAAAATTCCAATCGAGGCTGCTTACATTCACCTCTTCTCTTCACAGCTATGTATAAAATAGCAGGGCAGACTGGTGCTTTTTAGCCTTGGGAGGTAACCAGTCTAGGAGAAGGACAGCTCTGAATTCAAAACCAGGAGCTGAAGTCCCTAAGGTAGTCAGAGGTCTTCAGCCTCGTTCTGGCAACTCCTGCAATGACACTGGTGCCAAGCTGTATATTGGCTGTCGCTCTTCCGTTGGACAACATTGGTGTGTGGAGAGGGGAGACTAGAAGCACGGCCAAACGGCCGTCTTCCATAAAAAAAAACCTTGCCCAGTCCTGTGCCTTGGAGAGACTGAAATTAAGACTTTCCGGGTGTGGATCCATAGTCTCACGAGACTGACAGATGCCACTAATGAGATTTTTATATAAGTATGTATTTGTGCCTCTTCTGTAAGTCAATTTATTGATGAAAAGTTGTCTTCTGTGAGGTTTGGCTTCAGAGGCAGTCAGCAATTATTGATTAGATTCCCCGCATTCATAGAATGTTCTTCAACTTCTTCGCCTTAGTCAACGACACGACTTTTATTTATTATGACCTTTTATTTCAAAGAGTATTTTCTTCTCATTGGATATTGATTTGTAGAACGTTCCCACAGATGTTATCAACAGTTTGTAGATCATGCAAGTATCTTGCTCAGGAACACGAACGAACGAACACGAACGAACGAACACAAACACACACACAAACACAAACACACACACACACACACAAACACAACCAAATTAAGCTAGTGCGGGGCCTGTAGCATATGTTATAAAGGGGCCTCAAATTAAGAAAATACTCATAAATATTAAAACATACATTTTTTACTTGCAAAGTAATTACATTTTTTCATTTGCTTTACAGCCAGATAATACAACAAATATGTCTGACATTTCAGAAATAGTATTATTATTCAAATCGTTCTTCGGACGATTGAACTCCACACAAATCCCAAACACTTCATTTAAAATGAATTAAACATTATTTTTAAATTAAAAAGTAAATTTCATATTAATTTTTTTTAAATTTTGTTATAATATAATGTTCAAATGGTTCTTCGGACAATTGAACTCCTTGTTTGTGTTGTAGACACGACGTTTCGGCCGATCCATTCTTCGGCCTTCTTCAGGGGTAAAAGTCGAGTCTCATGGTTAAACAGAAGTTATGTTTAAAGGGGGTAACCCTTATAGCACAGGGCCCGGGTGTTTCTGTCTTGTTGGGTTTAGGTCTATTGAGAAGTGGAAGCCACATCGGGTTGAAATCCGCACTTGTCTGGCTAATGCATTTAGTCAACATTTTGATGTGAGCTGCTTCTTTGATTTTTCTCTGTTTCCAACATCGTTCTCTGTCAATAATCCAGACTTCCTCCCAAAATGGTTGCCGTTCTCTCTCCGAATGCGGTCGGCTATAGCCGAACTATAGAAAATATAGTATTATTTTGTTTTCTTTTTTATGTTTGAGGCGGCTATGACTTCAGATACAAATACCTTTGTATTTATGCGCGGTATATATATTGGATCCCGGAAAAGTGCCCATCACAAATTTATACATGGAGGAAAAGCGCCCATCACAAATTTATCAAGGGAGGAAAAGTGCCCATCAAAACATAAAGGCAGTGCTGGAATAAGCTAGTGCGGGACCTGTAGCATATGTTATGAAGGGACCCTAAATTGAGAAAATATTGAATTAAATATTAAAACACATACATTTTTTTTTACTTGCATAGTCAAGTAATTAAATTTTTTCATTTACTATACAGCCAGATAATATAAGAAATATGTCTGACATTTCATTAATGGTATTACTTTGTTTTTGTTTAGCAGCTATGACTTCAGTTTCAAATACCTTCATATTTAGGTGTTGTATATGTAACTCATAGATACCACTCGCTCATAGGGTGATAATTGGATAAAATTGGTAACTTTAAACAACCAGTCATTCATAAAAGTTGAATGCAATATAGTCCTATAGGGTCATTCCGTGTCAAGTAGACCAATTTTAGGATAGTGCCCCACTCAACCATCTCAGATCTTGCTCTAACTTTGCCCACATGTTCATTTGGGTTTGAAATGAAATCCTGTAAAATTTTAGCTCAATATCTACTCGTTCAGTCACTATGAATCCAAGAACAAGGGCTACTCGCTTCAAACAAAGTAGTCCTTGATATGGAATGACCCTATAGTAAATGAGCAAGTGCAGAATCACTGAATGAGAATTGATAGCTTGCAAGCATTTAGTGCGGGGCCCGTAGATCACATGATACTTTTGCTACATAGTTAATCAGGCACTGCACGTGTGCACACGCACATACACAATAAAATTAGAAATTTATTTATACTAGCTGAACCAGTGGAAATTCCACGCTTGTTGACAGCTAAGATATAATTACTCTCGCATATAAATTCCTGCATACCTCTGTGAATTTCTTCATAGATAAGCTGCATAAAAGGTCATTGAAAAGCAGGTTTTGTGTTTGTGATGTTCTTATGACCATGTCTGTAACTAATTGCATTTAATGTATTACTAACAAACACACATGTTTCATCGTCTTTATTGATCGCACCTTTTTTTTAAAATTATTATTATATGATTAATCAACAACCACATGTACACAACATTATTTTTAGCAAAAATGACATCATCACATTAAAAAAGGCTTTCCTGCAATACTGCCAATTTTCACAACAATCTGCCCACAAGTAAAGCCACTATAAACATTTGAATAAACAAACCAATTTTAGTCATTTTCTGCTCAATCATTACAGGACTGAACTTTGGATTTTCAACAGGATGTTAAGAGTTAAAGTATATAATTATCTTAAATTAATTTTTTATGTATGGAATACACAAGGTCTGTCTGGAAAGTATCCAGCCATTTTTAATATCCCAAGAACTGGTTGCACAGCCTTTATGTAACTCGGCTACAAATCAGAGGGGACCTTACTGTGCATGTGTGAACAGGATACTCGGTTGGCAGTAGGACGCTATTGAGTGAGCAAAATCAACCTGCCCATGCTCCGCATCTCATGCAAGGTTTTTTGGCAAAACATTGTATCGCTAAAATCTCTCAGCCCCACCTGCAGGCATGCAGTCTCGAAATTAACGTTGTCCCGTCGTCGGTAAATATCTTCCCTGGTACGCCTCCAGGACAGAAGTGATTTAAAACAAAAAAATTTTTTTCATCCAGAGATATCTTATTCTTGTCGTTTTTGTTACACTAGAAAAACAAAGTCAACTCCAGGTTTGGACTGGAGTTTGACAATTATATATTTCCTCAACATTTTAATGGTGTTTTTATTATGCTACTAACAACTATAGATGATAATAATAAAGTAAAGAAACAACATTTTGATTTTGGGACCATTTACATTGTTTTTCGGAACGGTAGTGAAAAAAGTTAGTCTGGAACCCTGCAGGCATGATTCAGCTCCCTGTGACTTTTTCCAAAGCTAAAAATCGCTGTTGAAAGGGAGGAGATTTCAGACTGCGGACGAGATAAGGAGAAAACGAAGAGGACTTTGCATATAGTTTTGAAAAGTGGGAGGGATGCCGAGATCTGTGATCCCCAAAGGGAGTACTCTGAGGGAGACTAATGCACTATTGCCTGAAGTAGGTTATTTTTTTCATTAATATTAAATAGCTGGATATTTTAACTTAATAACATGCGGAAGCAAATCAAATTAATACATCTGTTGTTATCATTGATTACTTTTACAGTCTATATTCATGTGCTTTATTAATCACTGCTACCAAAGGTTTAATTTATTTATGTGTTCTGACATTTATATATATCTATGTATCCGGACTTCGCCCAGCCCTAACCGTTCATAGTAGAAACTTGAAATTTTGCACCCCCTCCCCCTCACTGAGTAGGGAAAATGCTGTTTTTTTAAAATTCCCCTCCAAAATAGGGTTTTAGTGGGGGTTCAATTTTCAATATAAGCTTGGTCATTAGTTTGTGCCCACTTGTTTTTTGAAAAATTCGGACATTTTTAGTGATCACAGCCCAAACAAAAGGCTAGAAAAGTAACTTATTCATTGATTACCCCTTTGTCCAACATTTTAATTGATCACCCTCAACACAGCATATATGGTGGCGATGATTCATAATTTCCCTCGGAATGCTAGTTACTACTATAACTTAATATTTAGGCTTCAGACTTGTGAGGGAGGAGTAATGAATGAATGACAGTTATAGTGAAGGTTGAGTCTATTTTGCTCCCATTCAAGCATAAGTACCCTCTTCCATTCTTACTCTTGTTCATTACATTGCAATTAGTAGAAGAGAAAGAATGAAAGAAGTGAGGAATCGGTACGGGGCTATAGTCTTTGCTCAATTCGCACAGTCAGGAAGTCATATTTTTGGAGGCAGGAGTACAAGGGCAGCACTCCAACTCTGAAGTCAAACAGTCGTACATATGAATAAGCAGAATAATATATAGGATGGAAAAATACGCCCACTTCTCTGCTTAAATATAAAAAATGAGCAACCTGTTTAGGTGAGATATGTTGCTAGAGAATGACAAATACAATCAGGAAACCGTGACTAATTCTCAGTTGGCTGACAAATGAGCGTGAAACAAAATAGTAGTGACAAAAGAGCATAAGACAATTGAGCGAATCTATACCGTCTGTCAGTTGTGTTTTGGTTTATGTACTAGTAGTAGTAAAGCAATCATCGCTAGCTATAACACTGGTTTATTGCTGGGTTTAGGTTATTCATGTGTTCTGACATTTATATGTATCTATGTATCCGGACCTCGCCCAGCCCTAACCGTTCATAGCAGAAACTTGAAATTTTGCACGCACACACACCCCTCAATGTGTAGGGAAAATGTTTTTGTTTTTTGATAATTTTCCCCCAAAATAGGTGGGGGGGGGTCAATTTGCAATGTAAGTTTATCCTAAATTGGTCACTAGTTTGTGCCCGCTTGTTTTTTGAAAATTCATTCCTTTTTTTAGTGATCACATCCCAACTTTTTAATTGATCACCCCCAACACAGTGTATATGGGTGGTGGTGATTCATAATTTCCCTTGGAGTGCTAGTTCTACTTATATTAATGTTTTATTAGATGAAGTATTGTAAACCATTATTAATCTTTGACTACTATTTACCTTCATCTTAATATTAATAATGGTTTACAATACATCTAATAAAAAATAATTGCTTTACTTATACTAATAGTACAAAAAGCCAAAGAAATTGACAAAAGGTATAATATAGATTTGCTCAATTGTCTTATGCTCTTTTGTACTTTCGCTCAATTGTCCCCACTCATTTGTTGCCTGACACTCCTCACAAGATTTATTACTAATAACAGCAGAGATACAAAGAAATGGTAAAGTCCTACTTTACTCATATGGCAGATATAAACTACTTTAAAATTATTTAATTTACACATTTTATAGTTTTCTAGACACTTTTACACACCTGGTATAAATTTTGTTGAAAATTCAACATTTTAATGTCTGAGAAAAAGTGTTAGTATTATGCATAATAGTATTTAGTTATTTCAAATTTTTTAGATGAAGCATTGTCATTATTATAAATTTTTTACTGGTGTGACAAGATAGATGGGTGTCATTCACTATTTACACCTACACTTCACCTGCAGGGACCTTGTGACCAGTGATCTTGCCGTGATCCAAGGTTTCCTGCGAATTGAGATTACACATTGCATGCAATTGTATGTAATGATGAATCACACAAACCATGATGCATCATATAACTATATAAAACATATATTACAAAATTATTTAACATATAACAAGGTGAATTAGGTTTAATTAGTTCAGGTCTAATTAAGATCTGACTCCTCTGAAAATCCCTAACCATTATAAGTTTATTTACTTCTAAATGTGGAGAAGTAATTGTAGTAGTAATTTTGAAGTGGTCCAATTACGATACTATGCTATAAATTTTCTTATAAAATACCCATCTCATAAGAAAATACATTCAAAATGGAATACATCCCGAAAATTTTATTGAAATCGGCCCATTAGTATATTTTTGGTGAAATTTTACAAATGTGTGAAAATTAGGCTAAAATTTCCAAATGCAAATTCTGCTGGTTCACAAGTGTAAATAAGTTTTCAGTCCCAAGGGTCCAACTGCTTTAAAAAAAAACAAAAAAAAAACAACAACATTTGGTAAAAGATCTACATCCGTTAACCAAGTTGAAAGAAAATAGAAACAATTTTTTTTTCATAATTATGTAAGTTGTTAGTTCCCTTGTGAAGGTTGTTATCTAGGCTTCTTTGAGATTTTAATGATGATTTTTCTGTGAAAAAAACCTTAATGAAAGCACAAAAAAAATTAAAAAGTCATTAAAACATCAAAGAAGCCTCACTTCCATACAACAGACAGAAAGTAACAGTCCTGTGTACAATACAGTTACATTGTAAATAGAACCCCCCCCTCGTAAAACCTTAAAAAACATTTTTTCTAAAAACTTCTAGAAAGATTGTTAGGGTTTGACGGATTAAAAAAACACAAAATTACTGGCAAAAAAAAAAATTGTTATCTATTTTCTTTCGACTTGGTTAACAGATGTAGATCTTTACCATAAATTTTCTCAAAATTCCATAGCTAACTCGAGAGATTTGGTGTTACCGTTATCTTTAGCCAACCAAAACCACTATAGCCGCCTTAGCAACAACAGGTAAGACACTCCTGACCCATCACACCTCAGATCAAATTCTAGGATGGGCAAAATTCTGCCCTACCTTTTTCATTTCTTTATCAACCCCCACAAATTCTTTCTCATCTAGAAGAATTAATTAATTCTGGTAAAATCTTACTTGCTCTATACAGCATAATGCTGGTAAAATCCTAGGTAACCTAAAAGAAGAGAGGTGCAGTTACACTGGTTTTTCCTATCTTATTTTTGTTGCTTTTTATCGCAACTCAATGGTCATAAAATGTAAAAATGACTTAAGTAATCAGCAAGGATCAAAAATAAATAAGCTTCTGACATGATATTGGCAGAAACTTTTCTTTATTTCTGATCCATGCAGCTCTGGTCATAGAATAGTCTGGTCAGAAACTTTTATTTCTCGCATCGGAACTGTGTTAGTGTTTTCTCCCTCCCCCTTTCTACTACAATTTGATAACATTGTCCGAAAAAACCATTTGAAAACCTGAGAGTTGCAATAAAAAGCAACAAACAATAAGTTGAAAGAAAAACTAATAAAAAATTAATAATACAGTGTTGTTTTTTGTGACCTTTAAAGTGCAATTTTTGCTATGACCTAACATGCAAGTTTCATTATTTAAAAAAAAAGAAGATTTTTTAGAAAATGTTTACCAGTTGAGGATTAAAATTATCGTTTTAAGAATCTACTTATGCCATTTGTAGGTCTAGATTTTTTGTCAGGTATTTGCAATGTAAATGAAATGCATGCATGCGCGGGATCATGTGTCCTGACTCCTTTAGAGCGTTTGGTTTGGCGCTATCTCCATGAACTACTGCACACAAGCTGTGTCGTTTGTTTTGACTTTGTTTCAGGCGCATCAAGTGACCTTAAGAAAACACTACAGACACTTACTTCGAAAAGGCCTATGTTCAACAATGAATCTTAAAGGCTGTTAAAAAAATAATATAAAATAAAAAAAAGATGCAGAGAGTATTAGAAGTGGAAAGAACACTTACCGAGCAATGAGGCCAGAGAAGGCTTTAGTGAGTTGGCACAGGAGATAAACAACAAACCATTCATCTTCCACATTGTCTCCAAAGTTGAATGATCCATAGAGATGTGGGGGCACGGAAACTGCAAGGGAAGAGGAAGAGAAATTAGAAATGGAAGTGAAAAAGAGTGGTGGGGAGAGTAAGGTTGGACTAAAGGGTATTTATTTGCCTCCCCACCAGGACAGAATGTGACACAAGGTCGAATTTAATGATAAAAACTGCCCAGTCCCCGTGAACCACATCACACAGGTATCAGGTCGAACCCAACTCAACCCTTTTATTACGGTGGGGAGGTGCTGCTCCAACGCAATAGATCCCCAGAGATTAGACAGATTTTTAAGGTTATAGGACGATATAAGAGTGGGAAATGCGGAGAAAAAGAAAAGTAGGGATATTAAGTAGGGAGCAGAGCAGTGACAGCTTAACCATTGGGCTGGGTAGGCTTAAGCCTAGGGGCCTGGAAGGGAGAGGAACCCGAGAGCAAAAAAGTGATTTAATTGAGCATAAACTGTACTTTTGCATATATATTTTTCATATCTAGAATATTATAAATACTATTTTGGGCCATGTTTCGAAGAGGGTGACCATTACATTTTCAGTGATTTCAACCATTGCCTATTTCTG
>VCCN01003880.1:29131395-29152913 GCA_006491835.1 Architeuthis dux
TTTTCATTATTTTTAACTGTTTTGAACTGTCGTGTTGTACTCTTTTTTGATGATCTCATTTAATGGTTTGTCTATTTTATTTTTCCAGATGTATACAGATCAAGTTCTATAATTCAGATTCAACATTTCATCTTTTCCTTCAAAGTGATCTTCCATTGGATAAATTAATGGATCACGCTGAAGGGAAATGTCGTCCTGAATTTGCATATCCATATGCATAGAGAAGAGAGAGAGAGAGAGAGAGAGAGAGAGAGAGAGAGATTTCCATAGTACATGTTTTTAAAGGTGGGTTAGAATTGACTCCATTTAAATACGATCAATGGTAGAGAAGGGAAACAGCAACGAATAATAAAAACGAAGAGACAATCTTTGAAAGAGACGAACATTTTTTTATTTAAACAAGGGAGTGAATTTTGGTTGAATGTTTATGTGTGCGTGTGTATCTGTAAATGTCCATTGTCCGTGTATACGTGTGTAAATATTTAAGAGTCCATTGTTCCCGTATATTTGTTTTCGCGTAGGTTTGATATATCGTGTAAATAATCTGGGGTCTGGCTCCCGGGCCACGTGGCCCGAGAGCCAAGGGTGAAAAAAAGGCGAGCGAAATCCGGACATATCTTTACATGGCGGTAAACTGGGAAGAAAGAGAATGATTCAAATCTAGCGCCTGTCACGTGATTACTTGCTGGTCCCTGATTGTCTGCCAGTACGTGAGGACGCAATTTGGCTGACCGTGTGTGGAGAGTTTCACTCACGGGTGACAACTCCGCTTGGGTCATCACAATGCTTCATAGATTTTCGACAGATCGCATGTCTACGTCACATCAGCTGAATTCCAATTGGGACTACCTTCCCTACATTGTACCCATACAGCCTTATCGTATACCTAGTTCCAAAACCGATTTCCATCACCAAGAGAAAAAGAGAGCGCGTGCGTAACCAAAGCATCCGGAAATATACAAGATTAATGCACTCAGTGACCGAACTTACAATGTCTTTAATTGCGTGACGCTGCCCACCATGAAAAAAAGTTGAATTTTGTTGCATGTTTGGAAGGGGCTGGACTTCATGGTGTGTTGAGCAGCCTGCCATAATAATCATGTAAAATAATTTTCCGTCCGTTGTACGAAACTACGGTTTCGAAGTATTTCGGTTACCAGACATGCCAAGTCTACTGCATTTTGCGTAGTTCTGCCACAATATTCTTTGCCTCCCGCACGATTTTTGTTCAAACTTGTTTTCTCCCACATTTTCATTGGGCATGCAAATGAAAGCATTTTGCATAGAGTTTCCCGACAATTTTAATATTGAAGACCTTCTAGTGGACATATATCATCACTTTGACTACTCTTCGAAACGAAAGAACATACTTGTCGATTTTTGTGCGTTTTGTGACCAAATGTATCATAAAATAATTAAATGTCATTCTGTTCGCTAGCTTGATTAATCGGAATGCCTAACACGGACACTAAAACTCTTTCCGTCACTTAAAGTAAAGTTATTTTCTCTCACAAGATCCATAGATTAAGGATGTTGAGAAAAGAATAATTCATTTAAACAGATTAATCAATTCGTTTACTAACCCCGGAACCCGATGTGGAAAATTTACTGTACGTTTTTGAATTCAACATTGCAATGTCTCATTAATTTGAATTTGTTATTTCAAAGATGGGATCCAGTAATTCATATTATGTACAATGTATTGTTTGATACATTTTGCATCTTACTCAGCCAATTCATGAAGCCAGCATTTGTCATACAGTACAAATAGGGTAAACTTCGCATAGATGATGTTGATGTTCCCGCAAGTGATATGCTATTTATTAGTGTTGCACGATATACCCACGAGAATATGTCAGATGATGGTGACATCTCTGAAACGCAACATGATAATCTTTTTAAACGCATGCCTTGTGTATCATAAGCAATGTTTTCTCTATGCATAGAAATGGTTTCCACATAAGGATGACGTTCTCAAACATACACGCTTTCTAAACTTCTGCAACCAACGAGAGCGTCCCTCTTTTGACAAAGAAATTCAAGGTCCAGCTCAAATTTTCTGAAAGGGAAATAACGGAGTTAGAAGGCGAATTTCTATTCTTGTATTTATTTATGTCCCCTCTGTCTACCATATCAGCAGGAATTAGCCAGTCGGTCAACGCATAATCGGAAATATCGATCACTACCATTGAAAGGTGCTGATAGATAGTGTTAAATATTTATTTTTCATTTTTTTAATGCAAAATGTAGGACATTTTTAGCACAGTTTATTTGACCGATGATAAACCTAATTATTTTCACTAAATTTATTTGCATTTGACACTAACTTTTGGTAGATTTTTAACAACGGAATCTTTAATTTATAAACGTTTTTAGCGTCATCGATAATGGCGTTATTATTGATTTTTTGCTGAATATAGGAAACATTGAATTTTAACAGTCAAAATCTACATTTTAATTAATGAAAATATGTTTTTCTTTTTGTTTAGACAAAAATTTGAGCTAATTTATTTATAGAAAAACATTTAAAAAATCGAGAACGGAATTTTAAAATGTGTCAAACATGCAATGCTTCCTTTTTAAATGTCCTTTCCAAGAAAAGGGTGGCTTCATGTAACAAGGAAATTAAAACAGAAATGTTTTGTGTATCGGACATTCGAGATGTTTACGATATGAGAATTGCATTATTGTGAATAGCAACCATTGAAAAAACGAGTTTCAAGTCAACCAGGATGGACTTTCTGAAATAGTAAGCCATAAAAGCAAAATTATCTATGCTTGATTTATTTTTCATAATGCTTCACATTGGTTTTGAGCTGGGTGGGGTCCAAATGGAAAATTTATTTCTACAAATACACGGAAAAGGAAACAAATTGCAAACATCAAAAGCAAGGAAGTAATATGTGATCCAGCATTTTTCACTTATTTTTGAGTCAGGTTTTTAGCACTAAAATTGACAAAAGAGTAAAGTAAAAAAAAATGAATCAAGAAATTTACCACAGAACCAATAAATAAAAAAGATTATAAAGAATAAGACGGAAGACATCTTACTTATATTAGATGAGAAAAGAAAATTGTTTTAAGGTTATTTTATGATTACTTGGAATTTTTTTAATTTCTCTATCAAATTTCTTTATCTAGATATTAAAATTGCTTGAGTGTGTGTGGGGGGAGGGGGGGGGCTTGGAGCTTCCTTGTTCCACACCTGTCATAGCTACAGAGATGGACAAAAATAACATTTCTAAAGCCCAATGCATTCTTGAATAAGGTATATATACTCAGACGACTCTGTTTTGTCTTAAAACATAAAAAATTTAACTTTTTTGAGGACTGTTCCTCAACTTTGTCTGTTTCTCCATCTGAATTATCTAACATGAAATATATGTTGGATGTGTTTTGTTCTTATTTGCTTTTTTAGTGTTTGGTATTAATATAAGGATATTTTAGTGATTGAATCATAAGGTAATGGGATGATTGACTTTATGATATGTTCTAATACCCATTTCATATCATCTCAAAACGTAAATGTTTCTTTAAAACATTAATAATTACAAGGACTTTCTTAATGAGTATCCTAATGTTGAAAATGCAATTTAAGTGAATTAAAAGAGAAGTTTCATTTGAAATAGCTGATGCTAAAACAACATGAAATGCATGTTGGATGCGTCTTGTTCTCATTTTCTTTTTAAGTGTTTGTTATTAAAATATGACTATGTTAGTGATCGAATCATAAGTCAATTGGATGAAGTACATGATATTGACCATAGAATATTTTCTAATACCCATTTCATATGGCCTCAAAATGTCCCTGTAATTATTAAAATTTCAAAATTGTCTTGAGGGCTCACTGCACCCCGAACCCTCAGCTGTATGGGCTCACTGGATCCTGAATCACCAGCTGTGTGGGCTCACTGGATCCTGAATCCCCAGCTGTATGGGCTCACTGAACCCAGAATCCCCAGCTGTGTGGGCTCACATACAGAATCATAGCCTACATTAATGAGCCAATTTTAGCTAATTGCCCGGGTCATTTTGAGCTCCCAATCCACCCCAACAGGGACAAAATTGAAAAAGTAAATTGCTTATATAGATAAGAACGTGTAACAGCTAGGTACTTAATCAAGGAAATATTGTATACTTAGCATTTATATTTTTGTTGAACAAAAGTATCGGATAACTGAGTTCTTCTTTTTCGATTTATATGTTGTCTTAAAAAGAATTATTTTATCAAGAGCGTATGGGAAGGTTCTGATATTTTTATTTTCACTTTGATATGCTGACTTTAGTTTAAAGAAAAAATTGCAATGATTCGTGTTGTGTTGTGTATGTTTTGTATCACAATTTAGTACTGAAAATTCTATTTCCAAGCGTTTGCAAGGGCTAAAACTCAAAACCCACTGGGGGGGCTCACAACCAGCTGATTTACTCGGGTACTTCATATGCACAAATGATATCTCCCGCATTTTACTTTACAGACTGTGGCAGTTCTGGGTTATTTTCAGTGTTGCCAATTTTATATCTAAATTTAGATTTATAATTTTAGATAAGAAATCTAAAATTTGTCATTTTTTATTTATTTTTATTAGATTAATCGAGAACCGCTGATAAAAAAAAAACTACAAAGTGCACTGCCTTGTGTGCTGACTAATATATCTGGTGAATGTCAACTTTGTACAACAGCTAGTTGTCGACTGATGACTGTGCATTAGATTTCTCGAGAACTGCTAATCCAAACAACTTCAAACCCAACACTGCACTGCTCTGTGTGCTGACTAATATATCTGGTGAATGTCAACTTCATACAATAGCCAGATTTCTTTATTTGTAGTTAGATATCTAACAATAATACAATGCGCAAAAGATGAAACTTACATTAATGAATATTGGATAAAAAGAGCAAAATGTTGTTAAAACCCTTCAAAATCAACAAAGCTAAAAAAACATATTCACAGGGCTGCATAAATAAACAAAATTAAGATTTAACAGAATATTAAATTTTATCATTTACTAGAAAACCCTGTGACAGTTGAGAGAAAGTTAGTGTAATCTGATGCGACTAGAGTGAATGCAGACCCAACACTATTATTAAGTTGCAAATCATCCAGATTTTTAATTCAGTAGTCCACTCAGATAGTGTAATGGTTAGCACGCCTGCCTCACACAGAGGTTCAATTCCCAGTATGAGCGAAGAGTATGGAAAACTCTTCATTAAGACAAACTTTCCTGTGCACTTAGCAGCTAATTGTGTATACTCTAAGCTGTGTGATTAGGGTGGAAGGTATCCCTCTGGTGGACTTGCATCCTGCCAAGGGGGTGGTCATAAAAAAACTTATAGGAATAAAGTCCGGGTCTCGAACAGACTTGAGACTTGCAAAGGTCATTAAGCTGACGCATGCAACAGAAACTGGGTCTTCGTCACTGGGCTTCATACTCCACTGGGAGTTGTCTCTTAAGAGATGGGATGCTTTACCTTAATTCAATACCTATGGGCACAATGCATCTTTCCAGCTACTTAAAGGTCTCAAACAGATAAACAAAATAAGACTTTTAGTATTTGTATAGGTAATGTAATAGAGTCACCAAGCCTGGATCTACAGTGAACATGTTATTTGGGATTTGACCCACTTAGCGGTGTTAAGCAAAATCTCTCATCATTCAACTATAAAATGTATTGCATAATTTGTTCGCTGTTTATCGTACATTTATGTACGTACATATATATGTAGACTGAACGGGAAGTAAGGGTTCAGTTTAGTATTATACAGGCATACCTTGATTAGTGTGGTTAATTTGTTCCAAAATTTTCAGTACAGTTCAAAACCGCACTGTTCAAGGTCTTATTATAATTAGGTGATTTTTTTTCAGTTTATCCTTAGTTACATTAATTTGTACATCAATACCTTAAACATACTACAGCAAGATCTGCACCAATTGATACTGCACTAATTAAGGTATTGTTGTAGTTTTTATCCTCAAAATCTTTTACAACATTCCCCTAGGTCCATTGAGTATGCATGCCAAATTTGGCTGAGCTGTGGCAATGCTTAATAGCACGACACAGTAACAAACCGAGCCAGTTGTTTTACATAATAGAAAGAAATAATATAATATGATAGATATAATAAATAATAGAATGTGTATGTATATAGAATGGAAAGTAAGGGTTTAGTTCAGTATTATAATTACATTGTAAGTAGAAACCCCTCAAAAACCATAAAAAAGTTTTCTTGATAACTTTTTTACTTAAAAACATTACCCTAGGTCCATTTAGTATGCATGCCAAATTTGTGTCAAATATGATTGAGCTGTGCCAAGGTTTGGGTGGAGGGGGAGTGACAAACAGAATATTCAATAAGCAAAAAACTTGTTTCTTTTTGTACATATCACTTTCATAGTGAAATAATATTCTGCAACTATCACTTTTCTTTAACAGTCGTTAAGTCTAAAAATGATATCTCATTTCAAGATACTTGTTTATATATTCCCAGTGTCCTATTTACAGTTGCCCTAAAATAATCGGCCTACAATCCAAATTCAAAACATCATTGCAATTGCTTACTCGACCAACCACTCCTTAACAGTTTATATAGACCATGGTTAATGGTGCATAAACCAATTATACACGACTTGTGTTATTTACGGTCATATCATGTTGAATATTGCAGCTAAGTAACACTGGACCCTGTTAGTATTTAGGTCAGTGGTTCTTAACCTTTTTTGCTCCTTGTCCCACCCAGACAACTGAAAAAAATTGATCCCACCCCCCTTGCTATACAAAAGTAATTTAATTATATATCATGTGACAAAAAGAACCACAGCTCATATGCTTTAGCATGTAACAGTACATAGTGAACCCAAATAAGATAATCTCTGGTCCTTAAGTAAAAACAATAAAACATATTTTCACTGGACACCAGGTTCAAAATTCTTAAACCTTTACCTGCTCACAAGTACATTCGCAGATAACTAACCACATTTACATCGAAATAGTGCAATATGATACTCAGCAGGGACTTGATGTCTGGCCAAATACAGTATCTTTTTGATTCTAATTAACTTCTGACAGAAACCATACCAAAAGCTAAGATTTTGGCGACTTACAGCCCTCTCTAACACCCTTTCCTATAAATACAGGTATGACACCACAATCTTTGTTCAGTCCTTTTCTGCTTTCCTACAGAATGCAGTGCACTTACCACAATGGGCATCTTTCCTCACAGGTTGGGTAGAGGAAGCAGATATCAAAGCAGCAAAAGTCACTAGACAGACAGCCTAATATTAAAAAACAAAAACAGAAATGTCACTGGAAATTGTAGATCACTTTGACAAGCAAATAACGGATGGATTGAAAGAGCATACAATGGGCTACAATTATAAAATATTTAGTAATTTAATTTCATTAATTTTATATTTAATATTTATTACTGCATATACTCGAGTACAGTCAACCTCGAATATAATGTGACCCACACTTTTTGTAGCTAAAAATCAGTAATATACTTTATCCTCTTATTGCTGCAAATTTAAAAACACATAAAACACAAAAACTAACACACAAACACCAAAGCTGACAGGGTTTCTGCTTTTGCTCAGTAACTTTTGGTTTGAATTACCTAAAGATCCAAATTCTGTATATTTGTCGGTTTGTTACCATAATACAGAGAAAATGTTATACATCTCATTTTTGATGGGTTCTATGCTAGGGTATAATTAAATTCTTTGCATTCAGCAACTTTTATGCTTTGATTAATTCATCCTTACTAAAAGGAGTTGAGCATTAGTTACAATGGAATTCATGGTAAATTAGTAATCTAAGTGAGCGCCTGTAAAAGTCTATGTACATCTAAACCGCAGAACTGAATTAAAAAAATATTCATGCAAATATAACACCCTATGAATGTCACAGAAAAAACAGATACCCCCACCCCAGCCCCCATTCTGTTAAAAAAAACAGTTAAAAGCATAAACACTGAATTCAATTAATGATCTTTTGGCTGCTGCAGTCAAAACATTATTTCAGAACGCGTTTAATATTTTTTTTAAGAAAATCAAGCGAGCCATAAAAATAGCATCTGCTACAGTGACATGCATCGAAAGAAACATCTGAAACTTGTAACCTATCAATCTTATCGTAATAATCTCTGTATTATTAATAAGAAGAAAGATTGTAGAAAAGTATCAACTAAAAATTATTTATGTTGACAATATAAGACTGGAGATAATCATGGTTGAAAACTTACACTTGCAAACCAGTTAAACATGAGAATTTGCATTAGGAAAGTTTATCACAACTTACTCACAAATTTATAATATTTCACCAAAAATATAAAGATATAAAAATATAAATATGAAGATAGGTACCCAGAGAAATTAAATCAAATGAAATTACATTCGATAATGCAGATTATTTTTAAAAAATTGGTCCTGAATCAGAAGAAAAATGCAATAAAAGTGAAATATTTTCTTTTTTTAATGTTTTTCTTGCTTTTTTTTAAATTAAAATTCAGTGTAAACTTTTTGGTTTTACAAAACAAAATATCTGTTGGAATTTTTTCAGTGGCTTTTTAAAAATGTTGTCATTAAATTATTAATGTTTATGTTACGTGCATGCTTCTGAAACATTGTTATTCAGAAAGAACTGTGTTTTACTTATCAATAAATATAAAGTTTTACAAATTTTGATGAGACTATTTAAAAAAAAAGAATTTTGATTATTTTTTGTTTAATTAAATACAATACATTTCATCAACTATGGTTTATGGTTAATATATTACCAAAATCCAGTCAACTAATCATTAAATTATCTAATTTTCTTTGAGTCAAATTTCTTTGAAGTCAATTCTATTTTTGGAAGAATTTTAAAACTCAACTTCATAACTTTCGTTTCATGTCCTCATAACTTTTAACCATTGTCGAAATCGAGCAAAAACGCAAAAATATTTTAGTGTCTGTAAAAAGCAACAGACAGTAAAAGCTCTTCCGATACAATATTGGGAAGATGGTCCGGATTGAAAATTTTAAAGTTTCACACCTTTGTTCACTCGATGTTAAAAACGGTGCAGAAATTTTAAAAATAAGACAATTAATGAAAAAAAACAGAATTTAGATTAGACACTATTTGTGCATCCATAGTCAATTTTGACAATGGTTAAAAGTTGGACACTAAATGAAAGATGATGTTTATTCATATTGAAGTTTTATGACAATAATTTAGGTGACTGTTTTGTGTCAGTTTTTTTTACAAGATTTAGATAAGGGTTACCCCTTATCAAAAATAGTATTAAAATTTTTGTGCTTCCTTTATCCAAATCTTAAATATTTCTTCTTTTTTTTCACAGCAATGATGAAGGCCCAAACAAACAGGAATCTGTCAGTTTTCTGTACTTTGAAAATCTTTTTCTTGTGCTGCGAAGATTGAAACGAACTGTTCACTTATTACTTTCAAACAAATATGATTGAGTTTGGATATGAATAAGTCATTCGCTACCTCATGAAATACATGTTAAATGACGAACGCTACAGTCCTGGCTTCAATGCAATCAGCAAGGCAGTTGTATCAAATTCTCCAAAGGGGGAATCTGGCAAAACATATTTTGTAAACTAGCTGAGCGTCACTTGGGGTATACAGTTGATTGTGTTAAACTATATAAATTCCATGTTTTGCCAGAAGAGGTTCATTTAGCCACTTACACCAGTTCAACTGCACGTCTACTTAATTAAGTATTGTATAATTAGGAATTAATAGTAGTGTATAATTAAGCATTAATCAGTTAAGACTTAATACAACTCAGTTTTGAGCCATGGAATGCTTTCTGCTCTACACACCCAAATTCCAAATTGCCAAGTATATTCGAATTGCCTCCTTGTGGGGTGTGGGCCCCACGTTCAAAATCATTCAGTTTAGATGTTTGCACTACTTGCAACCGGGATATTTTGTCTCCCCTTGTGAGACAAAAAAATCTTTTGCCAGCCAGTTTCAACAATTTAAGAAAAAAAAACAGTGCCAATGGTTGGTGATCAAGTCCAGGTGAGAGAAAAAAAACAAGAATTCGAATGCTGATTTTCTAGGCAAGAGAGGTCCAAAGATTGGTAATACAATCACCTTCTTATTTCATTTCTCCATACCCATTTGGTCTTGTGTTGTACAAAGCTATGCTTAAATATCATGTCTATATACAGTTTCCATAGTTTTTAGTTTTTCAGTTAATGATCATTGATTACAATATGGAAAAATGTTTATTTATCGTCTGTCAATGTGTTATGTTTCTGTCAAATTCCAGTCCAAGTTTGAGTTGACTTTATTTTCCCCCCGTAACAAGAACAACAAGAATTAAGCCTCACCTAATTCAGGGGAGTAAACTCTTCACTGTTTGTTTATCACGTCATGTTAAACCAAACAGATATATAAAATTAAGATTTCCCTATCGTGATTTGAAATCATGATCTAGTAATTGCTATGCGTCTCTCTTACCAACTGAGCCAAACTGACAAGTTTTATATTTTTACGAATTTATCTATTATGTATAGAATATAAAAGTTTCAGTAATCATCTTCAGTTGGAATAGAAGTAAGAGTGGAGTTTGACCCTGCAACAGCCAGGCTTGTCAGTAAAGAACTTGGAAATTGTGTATGAGCGGATCACAAAGTTAAAGTCTTTGTATGTCTGGTGATTTGTCGAAGGTGTTATTGATTCAGTGATGTGTCGGGTGGTGATGATCTATCAGCACAGAAAACAAGAATCAGTTAAACGAGTTCGAATTTCAACTCAGCCTGCTCACTTTGCACTACTGTGTTTAAATGAAATAACTAAACGAAGAAGAGTTCGATA
This sequence comes from Architeuthis dux, assembly GCA_006491835.1. Classification (NCBI taxonomy): domain Eukaryota; kingdom Metazoa; phylum Mollusca; class Cephalopoda; order Oegopsida; family Architeuthidae; genus Architeuthis; species Architeuthis dux. The sequence continues at coordinate 29,142,224 of VCCN01003880.1, forward strand.
TAGCTACCTATCGCATTTCCACTGAGCTCGTTGATAAAAAAAGATGGAGGGGAGATAAAATTTGCTCTTTTCGATTCTCTCTCTCACTTTTTATTTATTTATTTTTTTATTAAACTTCAAGGAGAAATGCTGCATACTTACCGAGACATGACTAGCTCCTGTTTCCTGTTGACTGACTAAATAACGAAAGACAAAATAAAACAGCAAGATTGGTATTCAAATAAAATTATAAAGATGTATCACTACTTAACACAGCTATACCATTCTGAGGTCATCTAAGCCACCAAGGAACTTACAACATTTTACAGCTCCACTGCAATTTAACAGGTTTTGGGGAGCAGGTTTTTCATCTTTCTTTCAACCTGTATATTTTCCGATCGTCATCAAGTGTTTTGTTTCAAATCCAGTACGTATGCGAACAAGATGTGACACAAGGTAGGTTTAATGTGGGCTACGCATACATGCTGTTCAAAAATATTGCTCCAGTTTCTGTAACTATTGATTAAATTTGGGGGTGGATCTATACACAATTACCTCCCCAACGTCGTAGTTATATATCCAAACCACATGATATCGACAAAAGTTCATGTTTGTCCACACAATATCTCCGTGAGTTCTCAATGAAATTTTGTGGAAGTGTGGTCAATATGCTACAGAAGAAATGATTAAATCTTTGAGCGGATCCATGTACAATTACCTCCCCTCCATCATGAGCGTATACATGAATGTATGGGAAAAAAACGGAAAAATATCTCTCAAGAAAAAAAAAATCATGGATCCGCCCAATGATTTCACCAGTTCTTCCGTAGCCTATCGCCCACGCTCCCAAAAAATTTCATTGAAATTCATTGAGCTCTTTTGGAGATATCGTGTGGACAGACAGACCAAACACATATACCTCTTCAACTTCGTTGTCAGGGGTAAATAATGGCGATAGGACGATTGTGTTACACCATTCTTCTCAGCAGGGCCTGCCTAACTAACTATAAATCCTGTTTCATATCTCCGTTCGAATACCGATCTCTGGTACGGAATTTTACTCCAGACCCCTTATCGATATTTACTAATCTTAGATTAGTCTGGCACAAGGCCACAGGTATGGGCGCACTCAGTGAAGATTGAACTCATTGCAGTAGTAATGGTCTACGTGTTGCATTGTTACTTTTAGTGTCGAAAAATCACGTGATTCTCCGAGTATCAAGGGAGGTAATAAATTATTAAATTCCACACACCCGCTCACTCGATTTTTAAAACAGCGCACAACTTTTGTGCATCGTTTTCAACATCTAGTGAGTGAGCAAGTGTGTGGTTACGCAATTTGTGCGCCATGTTTAACATCGAGTGATCGAGTGTGTGGAACTTTACAATTTATTAGCTCCCTTGATACTCGGTGATTTTTCGACACTAAAAGTAACAATAACCAGAAAAATATAACCCTTTTTAATTGTTTCACTCTATTTGCAACAAATTCTTTCCGTTCATATAGCTAGGTCAGAATAGAGGGGGGTCCAGGTAGGCCAGTTGGGATGGGTCTACGATTTTGAGGGGCCTACTCACCCTGGCTATTGTATTTACTTATTATAGTGTAATCTATAGATTGCTTTGCTTCTATTACCAGCTTTGTACAGGCCTGCATATAGCTCTTTAATTGTGGATAGATTGATAAGTCAGAAAACAGTGAAACAAATCATCAAAATGTACGCAAATTTATATTAATACATTTGTAGATAAACTGAATTGTTATGAATTAAAATCAAACGGCTTCAAGGAAGTGGCTGATACGAGTTTATGAACAAGTCATGAGCCATATCCCATCGTCCAAAGTTTATTCGCGATCAAACCTGTCATGTGGTAGACAAAGTCTAAATCTTTCTAACCTTTCCTTGCTCCACGCTTTCGGCGCTGCTCCTCGCACGAACAAATAATTATTCCTAAACAACATGTCGTCTACAGAAAGAGAAAAGAATTTGGAAGAATATCAAAAGGTATATTACGTTTTCTTGTTGAAGAATTTTAGATAAACCCCCAAAACGATATTATGAACTTTATTGATATTTAAGTTCTGGGGTTTGTTTAACTCTAAATGGCTGATTAGTAACTATTTAGCCATTTTCTTTTTTGATTGATAAACTACGTATTGATAAATACTAATAAATACTAATAGATACTAATTCCAACGTTAACATTTTAGTCAATATTCGGCAGAAAAGGTTGATTTCTTTTTTATTTGATTAGCAATTTAAAAGTTCGTTTCCAACAATGAATATTTCAAAACCCTCGGCTACAAATGTTGGTTTCAAAGATAAATCATGCTTTTCTTACAACAAAAAAAAAACAAACAACTGTCCCCTTACTTTAAAAATATCGTTTATCAGTTTTAAACGAAGTTTTGATTGTACAATCATCTCTCAAAAACTTTCAGATAGCTTTAATTACTGATAATAAGCTGTGAGAGTGAAGTTATTTGTTTTTAAACTCGGTATAATATACGAGCATTTGTTGGAGTGTTTTCTGAACAGAACGCCGATCAAGATAAACTGTTAATGTTACCTTTGACTTTGTTTTGTTTTTTGTTTTACATAATTGTATGTTTAACCCCACTCCCTTTCTATATCTTAGATTGCTGCAATCTTGAAATACACATAGACACATTTGTTTGGCAGGGTCGGCTTTAAAGCTAATTGGACCAATTGCTCCCAATTAGGCCCCATGCTAGGGTAATCTACTCTCTAGACTTGTTACACACAACAACACATTGCAACATACACCTATCACTACATTGCAGGTTTTACAGAGAACAGCAATGATTTTAATTTCTTGTGAAAAAAAAAAGTTGGTAGTGTTTGTTTATACTGTTTATTTAAAAAAGTTTTTTTTACTGTACTTGAATTAAATATGTTAATTTCATAGAACAGCACACATGTATTTCTCTGCACAATTTGATTCTCCTATAGAGAGATATAAAGTCGCTGATAAAATTTATTTAAATTTCTAAGATTCTACAGACCTTGGCTGTGAACCCAATTGGGCCCCGCAGATCCTAAGGCCGCCATGTTGTCTGGTTAAAAGAACAAATCTTTTTCTCAACGCAAAAGGTAGTGTTGTACTCATATTTTTGGCAACAGTTTCAATGCTGTAAAGTTTGGTCATAAATAATACCTGCTAATATCCATTTTGCTTGTGTAATGCTCTACTAGAAGTAATAAAATCCTGCTATGTTTGGTTTAGAAGAAAATTAATTTTCTATAAAATAGTGGTAGGGGTGTACTTATTTATAGGTGATACTGTGTGTGTATGTGTATATATATTTAAAAGTGGATTGTGAGGCATGACTCATTAAATCAACAAAGTCTAGAGTTTCACGTATAAAGAGACTACAGCTCCTTTCTTTTTAGATTGTTTTTGAAAGCCTACTCGGAAGATGTCAATAAAAACAAAATTTGTTTGCTTGGCTGAGTACAGTAGCCACAATGTTGTATCAATAGCCAAGTTTATTTATCTACAAAACATTTGATTAAATTTCAAAACAGCCAATTTTGTTGAATTTAACATTGGGTATCCTATGAATGTCCAGTCTGCCCTACTGTTTTACACATAGCTGCTGTGTAGGAGAAGAGTCATGCCTGTCCGAAGGGCAATAGTGCAAAGTAAACGTAAACACCCATGGCCAGATTTTAAACTTGGCTCGCTGATGCCATTGTTTACGCTGTTAAACATTATGCTACTTACGCCTCTAGCCTTGGCCGATAACCAGTCTAGCAGCAGGACAACTCTGAATTCAAAACCAGGAGCTGGAGTCCCTAAGGTAGTCGGAGGTCTTCAACCTTGTTCTGTCAACTCCTGTGATGACACTGATGCAAAGCTATGTCAGCCCTCGCCTTTCCCTTGAATAACATCAGTCTTGTTGCATGGGTAACCGCCTGTTTGTCTTGGCCTGGTGATGACTTTCTGGGTGTGGATCCATGGTCTTGGGAGACTGATGGATGCCACCTAATCCTATGAAGATTTGTGCATCCATCATTTCATGGATGTGAGAAGTTTCTTCTGATACTGTTTGTTTTTTTGGTTTTTTTCCTCTTTTTATATGCTTCTCAGGATTACTTTATCATTTATTTCACAACTGCATTTTTCTATTTTTAAAGCAGGTTGCCTTTATCATAGTAGCCTGAAGTGACAGATCTTAAATGAAAATCTTGATTCCATGAGTTGTTCTGACTATTGAACTCATCCTTTGTGTTGCTTTTGTTGTTATCAGTGTTTTGGCCGATATATTAACCACCAATTCTAGAAGAAAGGATACTCTCCCCTCTTTCCATATGGACTGTACACCTGAAGAAGGTTGGAGAGGAAAGGCTTCGCAGCCTTTTGGCTAAGATCAAAGTGTAGTATCTGTTCTTCAAAACCGGCATGGCCTCGAAGTTCAGAGAAGCATGGCCCTTCGGGGGTCCTTGTGGCATGCTCGAGTATCGTCCTGGGAGAAGTTGCACAGAATATCTTGGCCAGCTGGTCGGGAGGCGATCACCATTAGCATGCTCAGGATTCGTCCTGAGAAGCTTTTGGGATCTCCATCCCCTCCCTTTATCCCGGTCCTCGTGGCATTTGTCTCAGTGACAGGGATTTGGGATTCTCCCCCCTCAAGTTTCTAGTCACGGGGACATGCTCCCTACTGAATCTGGCACTAAATGACCCACCAAGGGTCGATGTGCCGTTAAACAAAACAATCAATCAATCAAGGTTGTAGATTCGATCAACTGAAATGCTGTAACAACAAAAGCAACCAAAAGTTTGAATGCTAATGATTCTTGAAATTATATACAAAAAATCTTAATATTTCTTGGATAATTAAAAATACTTTTTTGTTTTTTTAAAAAAGTGCCTTGTTCTTTTGTCTGATACTTATTGCATTTTAGTCTTTAATGAAGTTGCTTATTCAATGGGAGGTGCGGGTGGCCTAGCGGTTAACAACACAGAATGGAATTGGCGAACTGGGATAGTTTGTGTTCACTTCACAATAATGCCTTTGGGAAAAGCATGAACCTACTTCTCCTCCCAGCCATGGGTAAAAATAGCAGGGCGGTTGGAGCCTTTTAGCCTTTTAAGCAATCCATCTTGTGTGTCTGGCTAGCACCCCGGCCCCGTAAAAACCAACAGTTGCTACAAACAATGATTGGGTCACCATGGATTGTTCGAGAAATGGAGACAAAATCATTGCCACATGTGTCACACAAACTGGGAGGAGCTGAACTGAGATCGTGTTCAATGATAAACTTGAGTGTTAAGCCTCTAATAAAGGTATAAACAGCATGAATAATTCTAATCTAAGCTTTTAATTCAAAAAGTTAAATGTTTAATGAAACTATACTACTAGAAAGCTGGTAATTAATTAACAGCAGACACATTTTGTTCCAATTTATTTCTAAGCAACAATTGACCCAGGAATTCATGCAGTTTATACATTTATTAGTGGTTTAACATTCAAGTTTATAATTGAACAAGATCTCAGCTCAGCTCCTCCCAGTTTAGTGATCAAATTATATAAAAGTGACTTTTTAACCACTTCTGACCAGGGCTGCCAAATTTGGTACTTTTTTGGTAAGCCGGGACCGCACTAGGCAATACTAAGTGCAGTCACAGGTTTTTGTTTTGGTTTTACCCCCCCCCCCCACCCCACTACAAACAAGGAAATATTACTGCTACTACTAAAGGACCAAATTGAGGGACCCGGCTTGGGATCAGGAGTGATAAAGTATTCCAAAGAATAATAATAATAGTGTGGGATCTGCATTCACGCTCACCTCAATAATAATGACCAGATTGCCATCTATCTATCTATATAATACTAAAAATCTGATTCTGTTTATCTGTATGTGACCTCTAAGTAGACGAATTGGTGCATTGTAGCCAGAGGTATTGAATTTTGTGTCTCGTAATGCAGAATTCTGACCAAATGTGCCTCCCAAATGATTATGCTAAAATTTTGTTGATGGCACAAATTTTGCGCATTGTTTTTAACTGAAATTTTGAATCAATCAACCAATAAAGAACTAGAAGACTGCATCAGTCTTCTATGCGTTGTACCTGCAGGCAATGGAGTGGTAAATTTGTTTGTTTAAGTTTTTGTCTCACATCCTCTCAATCAAAACAGCAACCTTTGATTTAGATCTCTGCACCCCCATATCACTCATTGTTTTGATCATTTGTGCCTCCCTACGAGCAGGTGTGCTGTGTTACCATGCTTTTTCACATCCTGCTTGGGACCAGGATATTAGGTGTGATATCCTATCAAACGAAATCTCTCGTCAGTCGCTTCAGAACAATCCTTGCTTTCAATATCTTCATCCCCATCTACGAATCGTCTTGAATCACAATCTGATTCACTGCTAGATTAAGAAGACCTAGGACAACAAAGTTTATCGTGTGATATCACATCAGATGGAGGTATGGTGTGGTATAACGGTTACTGGCATGGAAAAACGGAACCATCAGACAAAGTTTGAGTTTCGTCTGAGGCTGTTTGAGTTCACTTAACACCAATCTCCTTGGGAAAGGCATGAATTCACCCCCCCCCTCAACTATGAGTAAATAGCAAGGCAGTGGGAGCCCTTTAGCTTAGTAAGGCAGTCCATCTCTGACATTAAAAAAAACCTACAGCTTGGCAGTTGCCATTGCTGGTCCCAAGCCCAGGTAAAGGTGGGGGGGTCTGGGAAATCCACCCCATAAAAACAACCTACTTGCAACTGAAACTGCGTCAAAGTGGTTGTGGCCCTATGCTCTGTAAGGAGTCTACAGGGATAAATAAAATAAAAACAAAACATCATGTCAGCAACTTCCAATTGGTTAACCCTACTATAAATCACCCAATGTTTGTCCATATGCAACAGCCTCACTCAGGAACCACACAACATATCCCCATGAATTTTCTGAGTGCATTAATGGGACCCTCAGGAATGCTTTTAGCAAGTTAGTTTTTGAAAATTCCAAAGAATAATAATAGTGTGGGATCTGCATTCACGCTCACCTCAATAATAATGACCAGATTGCTATCTATCTATCTATATAATACTAAAAATCTGATTCTGTTTATCTGTATGTGACCTCTAAGTAGACAAATCGGTGCATTGTAGCCAGAGGTATTGAATTAAAGTACCCTAAAATGTGCTAACCAAAAGAATGCAAAAAAAAAATCCAGGTGATTTGCAACTAACCCCACACTATTATATTGTGGGGTCAGCGTTCACACTCACCCCGAAAATAATGATTAGATTTCTATCAATCTATCTATCCATCTAATACTAAAAGTCTGATTCCGTTTATTTGTATGTGACCTCTAAGTAGCCGAAATCGTGCTTTGTAGCCAGAGGTATTGAATTAAGGTACCCCTATATAACACAGTTTTGATCTCTTATTGGTGCCAAAGGCCCCATTTAGACCTTCCACAGAAACTAGCAGAAAATCCTGTCAGTAAGGCTGGTTTTCAACTAGTAAGTATAATCTTAAAAATTAAATGTGTTTTCATAATTTTTAAATTATGCATGCAATAATTTGTATAGTTGCATTTTGTATTTCATCAAGAGCTACACAAAACTGTCTTTGTCTCATCACAGTCATAAGCTACATGAAAATTGACTGATTTTTTTCCCCGTAAACTTAGATGTACTGACAAATAATGCTCCTAAGAATCTATTAACTTAAAAACAAGCAAAAAATCGACAAAAACTGTGCTGTAAGTAAATTGAGATGTGCTGATTCCGAATATGCCTTTAGTTTTGTTATGGGATGTGTAGTCCTCAAGTTATAAGAGTACAAACACACAGATAGACATACACAACAACTTTATTTAGAAAATTCCATGTCTTGCCAGAAGAACTTGCCTTGGCCTCTTACAAACACCAGTTCAACTCACATCTACTTAAGTAAAGTCTGTCTTCCAAGAGTTGTTCAGACTATTGTTATGATATGCTGCCACGAAAAGGCTATTCCGGGGTCAAACACCTGTGCGGAAATGGGTATATGCATAGGTGTCCAACAGACGGGATGTGGATGACACCTGCATGGACGTTCGAGAAACCTATAAAGCAGACCCGAACACAGAGAGCGGATATGGACAGAAAACTCGGCACTAAAAGAAGAGACATCAGCGGAGCCGGAAGGCCCGAGACCGCTGTCCCTGTTGATGGTTGACGGTTCTCCTTATCTCTCTCCCACTCTTCATTCTCCGGCCGACAAAGATGTAAGCTATGAAATAAAAATGTCTCATATTTTTACAACCCGTTTTCGAGTCCTTCCTTCCTTTCTCGACAAGTCCAGGACATTCACCCCACTATACAACACTATTTCAGCTCATTCTTTGGGTTGCTTTTACAATGTTTCAGCTGATGCATTCTACAGGCTTCTTTAGATGTACAATCCATAAGAGAAGGGTCTCTTCACAACAGAAAAGAAATGCTGGCTGATATACCAACCAGCTCATCATGTTTCCAGCAATGGATCGGCCAAAACATTGTAGTCACAACAAAGGCAACATCAAGAGTGAGCCTTGGGTGTACATTTCAACCACAATTTATATCCGACTCATTGGAAGTGCTTTTTTTTTCTTTTTCATCAAAATCAAACAAAACTGTCAACATAGGTTTCTTCAGTTTTCAAGGGAGTCTGGCTAGCTATCTATCGTGTGTACAGGCTGCACAAATGGAGCTAGAGCGCTGAAAATTTAAACGTTTTATTATTCATTCTTATTATGTCTATAAAAAACATTTTTTTTAACCCTCCACCAAAAAAAGGTTTTTAGTGGAAGGTTCAATTTACAATGTAAGTGTATGCTAAATTGGTCCCTTATTTTGTCTCCGGCAGTGTTCAGGCTTGTTTTTTAAAAATTCAGACTTTTTAATTATCACCGCCCAACTAAAAGTGAGAGAAGTTATTCATTGATCCCCACTTTTTCAAATCTTTTAATTGATCACCCTGAACATGGCATGCTGCCAAAAGATGTTGGTCATGTGACGGTTTCTATTGAGTGACTAACCAAACCTTTTTTTTAAATTCCAAAACATTGAAGCTGTTACCATGACTACTTACTAGTGAAACAGTTCTACTTTGCAGCACGAAACGAGAACTGTTTTAACTTTATTGTTTAGTCTCTGGTGGTTGAATGGGAGTGACCCATATCTTATCTACTAGTTTGAAATGAATCTGGATTTTTTTACGCATTTGCAAAATAAATAAATAAGGTAGATTACTCTATAATTAGCATTTAATAATGATCGTCCTTGACAAATGTTACAGACAAAAATGTAGTCATACATGTGGCGTATTATATAAGTAGATAGGGTCGGGGAATCTTGGTTGTTGTTGTGTTCGCTAATGGTGTAACTTGTGTAATACTGATTAGGAATCTGAATCCTTTTCTTTCTGGTTTAAAGTGTATGATATTGTATATATTTTGCAGGAACATATATTATAGAGCCGAGCCATAGTGGAGGCTCTTCATGATTAGGGCTATGTTTTCCTTACTGACCCATGAAATCACAACCATCGCAAGATTTGATGAGCATCAAAAGAAGACTACTCGGATTTTAATCTTGACATGTGGTGCTCCGCAGAGAATGGAAATATTCTTGTTCTTATTAAATCCTACTACTTACACCAGGAAAGAATATTGTGATGATATATATATTTTAGCAACCAATCGCTGGCTTTATTTAGCATAATTAATGTTGTTCACCTGCACATAGTTACACCATACACAATGAGCACATTGGGCCACCTGTTACTCTGTGCATAAAATATTCCTTACAATATCGATCTATTTTTTAAATGTTGTGTTATATATGATATTCAACCTTTATGTACCAAGAAATAGACAGAATGGAAATATTCTTGCTATCATTAAACTCCTTATTAAATCTTACTGCTTACACCGGGGAAATATAATGTGATGATATATATATTTTAGCAACCAATCGCAGAGTTTATTTTGCAATTAACATTGTTCACCTTTGCATAGTTACACCATACACAATGAGTGCATCGTGCCACCTGTTACCTTACAATATTCTATTCTATAAATATTGTGTTATACACACATATATATATTTTCCGCATAAGGTACTATTGATTTCCTGAGAGTTGACTTCTCCGGGTCATTGTATATATATATAATTTGTATTGCAGTCCTACTACTTTACTGAGAGTGTTTCCCTCCGTGTCATAATAGTCCTTTGTGTGTTTGGAATCGGTATTTGGATACCGTGGAGTGCTCTATGAATATTGTAATATTCAGAACTTATAGTAATAATAATAAGAAAAGAAAAACAATTTTGCCAATACATATATTTCATAATTTGTGTTGCACCTGTTTGTTGGGCTTGTTTATACTCTCAATTCATCAGGGCTAATGCAAGAATACTTCCACTGCTGCTAGAATCCTTTTTTTTTGCGGGGGGGGGGGGCACTTATTACCTTTGACATTCTTGTAGGAGCGGGGTAGTATAACTCCATTCAATCCAATGCGTAGTATCAAGTTGTTCCTTTTCAAAGATTCCTCAATCCTTATCTTTTTTTATTTCTTATCTTTTTGTAGCTCTGCCTTCTTTTTTTCCATATCTATGGTTATTATGACTCTTTATTTTTTTATTATTTTCTATTCTTTAATTTAAGTTTTAAGCAGATTTTTTTCTCTTTAAATTTTAAA
>VCCN01003880.1:29152923-29167571 GCA_006491835.1 Architeuthis dux
TCTTGCCTTTTCCTAGCATCATATATACTATATATATAATAATGTTATTATCTTTTAAAATGATATTCAACCTTTATGTACCAAGAAATACACAGAATGGAAATATTCTTGTTATCATTGAACTCCTGATTAAATCTTACTGCTAATTGTTTTGAATGTAATAGGTTTGTACACTCAATATGTTCGAATTTTAGAAGGGAGATAATTTAGTGTTTACGAACCTATTCCATCTCATCTAGGATTAGGGTTAAAATTAGGGTGTCCATCTCCAAACTTCCAAAAAGGAGGACACTCTAGACCACGGTTCCCAACCTGGGGTCTGCGGACCCATAGGAGTCCACAAAGGGTGGGGGGGCATTTCCAAAAAGCAGGATATTGCAGTGAAAAGAAGGGCTTGGACAGATTGACTCTCTTGGACGTGTAATAAATGATGAATTGTAAATATATAAAAGTTTTGTATAAAATATACAAAATACTTAGAAGAATTGTTCATTTGTCAAATATCACTTTAATATATAAATGCGATTTTTGTAAAATTCCACAAAAAAAAGAAAAGTTTTCTGAATAAAATTAACCTCCGGCGTGACCTTGTGCCGGGCAGAGGACAGTGTTTAAAACACAGACGTCTGGCCACCTTAGTTTCTACTTTTTGAGTGTGCATTTCTTTATCATTTGGGTCCCTACTGGTTATCTCCCTTCCCACATTTGAACAATTTGGCTTTACAACCTATTCCAAACAAATACCACTTTGTTTACCAGACTCTGAAAGGAGAATTAAAAAAACAAAACAAAAAACAACTTTCTTCTATTCAAATGGTTCTTCGGATGATTGAACTCCTTCTTGTTATTTGTGTTGTAAACACAACATTTTGGCCGATCCATTGTTCGGCCTTCTTCAGGTGTAAAATCCGAGTGTGATGGGTTAAACGTTATGTTTACAACACCAATAACAAAGAGTTCAATCAAAGAACCTTTTGAATATTAATGACCCTTCTCCAAACTATAGAAAATAACTTTTTTCTTCTAGTTTTAAATTAATAAAGAAGATAATCTGATAAAGGCTATGAAATACGAATTGAATTATTTGAAATTCTGAGACGAATCAATATTATTCCACAAATTGTTCAGACTAATATTTTCATCCTTTCTTTTTTTTTGTTTTAATTTTTTAAAGCAGTTTTTATCACTATGTCTCAGTTGAAGAATGCATCAGCCAAAATACAGTAAAACCAACAAGAATAAGAATATTATTCGAAACAACTTGTAGAATAAATTATTAATAATAATTAAAATTGTATCTCTTTAGTGTTCAACCAAACAAGAAGAAATAAATGTTAAAAACAAAACTTAAGGTAACTGATTTGGGGGTTTTAAAAATGGACTAAATCCAGAAAATAAAAGAACTTTGCGTTTATTATATCATAAATGATTTCAAATACACTGAACTTGATGTTAAAATCCAAGTGCCAACTATTTGTGCTCAACAGCGCAACATGTATGCAAACCTCTCGGCACACGCATGATTGGTCTAGTCAACCAATGAGAGGACAAAGCAATTCCAGAGTCAATCTCATTTCCGCAAGGTCCTGAATCCAATCTCTGGAGTTGAGAAAGGACCAGCTGGGCAGACGAGTTGTTGGGGTTTTCAAGTGGGCTCCTACTTTCGTCAATGTTTCGCTGATTGGGCCATGACATCTCCAATAGTCTCAGCGGTGCCTTCTGGCATCCCAGAAACACCCACCCCTCTGCATCTGCCCAGCCGGTTTATGTGAGAGACCAACTGGGGTCTTTCCTCTTCAGCTGTAGCCACTGGCTTCTCAGCCCTGCCACCCCTGACGTTTCTCTCTTTTTGTACAACCATCTAGACCCGCAAAGCTTCTTGTAGCCAGTACAAATCCACTGCTCAGTCTGAGGAAGCACAAACTATTTGTATTCAACACCGCAATACATATGCAAATTTCTAATAAAAATTATATCATAAAGTGTATCAACTGAAGATACATCTAACATATGTAATAGGGCTTGGCATTTAAGGTGTGAGTATTTTAGAAATTGTTATACTTGTGTGGTGAGCTAGTTTCTTTTGATAGGTTGTTTTTGAACATGTTAACAGAAACAGGAGTTCCAGTATGAAATGGATCTTGATGTCATAAATCTGTCTCTAATACCAGGGTGGTGGTGTATTTGGTATTTGTGACTGTTTATTGTTCAGCATATCCTACAGTGAGTATCTGCATCCATTTCTACCACGCTGTCTGTTATTTTGTAAATGTGTATCAGGTCACTTCTCAATCTTCTGTATTGTAGAGTGGGAAGCTGTAGTATTCTGAGTCTGTCTTCATATGGCAGGTCTTTTAGTTGTGGCACCAGTTTCGTAGCTCTCCTCTGCAACCTCTCTAACATGTCTTGGTATTTTTTGGTGTGTGGAGACCAGATAATGCTTGCATATTCTACATGTGGTCTGACCAGGGTTTTGTAAAGCATTTTGAATATAGTGGTGTCCATGTATTTGAATATAGTGGTGTCCATGTATTTGAATGTGCTTTGGATTATACCAAGCATCTGATTTGCTTTATTGATTTTTATTTCTTCTTCTATATGTTTATTGAAGTTTAGCTGCTCATCTATCACCCTTAGATCCTTTTCTTCAGTCACTTGTGTTAGGTTGTGAAATGTGTAGTTATGATTTGTATTTGTTTCCAGATACTGTATTAGTTTGTTTAGGTATGGTATACTGATGCTTATTGTTGTTTGCCTCCAAATGTAGAGAGTGGCATTTATCTATGTTGAAGCTCATTTGCATTCTCTCTGATCATTGTGCAACTATGTTAATGTCATCCTGGATTGAGTCTGTGCTACATAGATTGTTGAAAGCTGCATCAGCTTCCAGGAGGTAGTGAATAGGTTTGTATCATCTACAAACAGAGACTCACAGCTCTGTAACACGCTAGAGAGGTCACTGATGTATATCATGAAAAGGACTGGTCCTAAAACCAATCCTTGCAGTACTCCTGATGTTACAATGATTTCATGCAATGAGGAATCTTCAACCTTGACTAACTGTTTTCTATTGCTGAGGAAATTTTCTATCCATTTTCAAATGCTACCTTGGATGCCATAACGTAGTAGTTGAAGGGTTAGCCTATGATGTGAGACTTTGTCAAAGGCTTTTTCCAGATCTAAATAAATAACATCCACCGATATATTGTGTAATAATGCTTCACTCCATACGTTTAGTGCCTCTAATAGATTTGTGACGGTTGATCTTTTCTTGGTGAAGCTGTGCTGTCTCTTGTCATAAATGTTGTTGTCCGAGAGGTGTTTAATTATGTGTTCTGATATAATGCGTTCCAGTATTTTGCTGATAATGGAGGTTAAACTGATTGGACGATAGTTGGAGACTAGGTTTCTGACTGCCTTTTTGAACAAGGTAGTTATGTCCCCTTTCTTCCAAATATTAGGTAATGTTGTTTCTGTTAGACTTAAGTTGCACAATATGGTGAGGGGATTTACTAAAGTGTTTGCTAGATTTTTCAGGGTGTATGTCATCTGGACCAACTGCCTTGTCTATTCTCAGTTGCTTAAGGTGTTTTAAAACTGTTTCTTTGGTGATAGTTATGGAGCTTAAAGTGGTGTTTGTTTCTAGATTGTCTTCCCTGGTAAAAACACTGGCGAATTGGTCATTCAACACATCTTCTTTTCCTTGGTTGCTTATGGTGAGACTACCATCTTTCTTCTTGAGATTTTGTGTTTCTCTTTTAAATTTTTCTTTTGCTTGTTGCATATTTCCAAAAGGCCTTATTATTATCTTTGATTTCTGCAGCTAATTTCTTTTCAAAGATCTTTCTGTCGTTCGCTATCTGGTGAGTGACTTCATTTCTTGCTTTTCTATATTCTCCTTTATTGTTTGGATACTTGGTTTTGAGATATTTTTCCCAGGCTTTATGTTTCTTCTTTATAGACAATGTTGTTTGGTGTCTTATCCAGATTGGTTTGGTGAGATTCTCATTTATTTTGTTTTCTTGAGTTGATACACTCTTTCTTTACTTCTTCATACTTATCTAAGAATATTTGGTATGTATCTTCTATAATCTTTGTGTGAAAACAGATACCCAGTCAAGACTTAACATTTCACTCATTTTATCTAGATCTGTTTTATATCTATATGTATTATTTTTGGTGGTTGAGGTGGATTTCTTAGGGCAGAAGTCTTTGGTGATGTGGTCAGATAGTCCTAGATGGCTGTTGTATTCTATATCTTCAATTAAAAGTATATTCGTTGTTAATATTAAGTTGTCTATGGTTGGTTGCTGCTTATCTCTATATCTAGTAGGTTTGTCTATGTGTTGGTGTAGATAGGAGTCTCTGATGCATTCAACAAAGAGAGGGTCCAGATGGTCTGGAGCATGCTCTTGTGTTATGGGACAGGATTCCACAAAATAGTTGGTTGATTGAAGTTACCAACTATCAGTACTTTGTCATACTTTTTATTGTGGCCCATTAAATTTATCATCTGGAGTGGAGTGCTTTAGCTTTATTTGGACTCCCACTCCTGTAAATGCATTCAGGAGATTGCTATGGCAAGGACCTGGTATGCTTATCCACACTGAGTTGTCAAATAGTTTAGTGATGTTGTCTGTGACTGGTGTAGCATTTAATTCTGTTTTGGTGTAGATACATATGCCTCTCGTGCTGTGGTGGTATGCAGGATTTAGAAACATAACTTTTTATTTCCAGTTGTTTCTTCATTGGAATTTGGCCTTTTTTAGGTCTAATTTCAGATAAGCATATGATGTCTGGTTCGTCTGTAGCTATTCTGGAGAGGAGTTTGTCTAGTTTTCATAATAGTGAGTTGTCTGTATTTGTGAATAGGGTCTTTAGTTTGTGTGGGGTTGGTATTTAGCGTTAGGTCAGGTCTTCCTCATCTACGATTTTGCCTCTGAATATCTTCCAAAGTCCTTCCGGATACGTTGATCTTTTCTTCTGTAGTTCGGCATAGAAGTTCTTTGAGGCCTCCAGCTGTGTTTTTGTGAGGTCTGGTCTTTTGGTATATTTTAGAGTAGATGTCATCTTTGTCCAGATCTCTTAGGTGCACTGCTCTTGATAGTATCTTCTTTTTGTCTTCTAGTTTGTCCAGCTTCACTCTAATTGGTCTTGACTTATCCCTATTGTATCTACCAAGTCTCTGGACATTTGTTATTTTACTGTCTAGTTTTAGTTTGGATGTGATAATTTTATTGATTCTCCTAACATCCGCCTCTTCACCATTTTGTTTCTCAGGCTCTACCGGATTTAGAATTATCAGGTCGTTCTTTCTTTGTTGTATGCACTCTCTCCACTCTAACGCATCCCTCACCATTTCTCTGGTGGTCTTTGCGACATCAGCATAAGTAGGAGTTTAGTTCTTTCCTCTTAGAATTTCGGCCTTCAGTTCCACTTTTAGTGTGTTAATTTCTTCTGTTAGTTTGTCATTAAAGTAGCTGTTGATATTTTCCTTGAGCTTGTTGATTTCGGTGCTGGTTTCTTTTCTAAGCTAATTTGTAACGTCTTCCTTCAGCTGTTTTTTTGCTGCTGTGATTTTTGTGTCTAGGGATGTTTCCACTTGTTTGATTTTGCTAGATCGTTTGTTTACTTCTTACCTCAGTTTGGTTAATTTTTATCTCATATATTTCGCCAATCTTTCAACTTACTAATCACACTAACATTTTTCGATGAAAAAAATAAGTTTTATATGATTTTGATGTTTATTTTATCAAGGTGTCAAATTACTCAGAACTAGGTCACGTAGCCGCAGCTGAGACATGATCTTTTGATAATTTGTAATTAAAATGCTTTAAATAACATTATTAAAAAAAAAAAACGCCTAAAAAATACGTATTCGTCAAAATGATCTTTGATAATCTATTTATATCAAATATTTTTTGTCTGTAAAATTTATCAAGGGAGATAACCTTTAAAACCTAATTATAGAGTAGCCTCCCTTACTCATTTTACTTTTTTTTGCAAATGCGTAAAAAATCCCGGTTCATTCTGGTTGAAACAAGAAAACGCAGAGCAACATTATATTTTTTAGGTACAATGCCATTGCAAAATTATTTGAATACTCCGTCATTTTTAAAAATAAACTAGTTTATTTAAAAAAATAAAATAAATTAAACATAAACTAATTGTACAGTTCGGCTTATTTTGTACATTATGCAACGAATACAAAAGAAATGTGGAATTGCTTTTCCTGATATTTTTTAAAAAGCGACGATGATTATTTGTTGTTTTGTTTAAAGACAAATCAGGTGAGGTAGGTCTTCCTTTATTATTATTGCGAATAAAAGTAAATTTCGAGATGAAATTAAAAGTTTGTAAACATGTCATTGAAAATTCCGTGCTGCTGTGACGATCGAGATGATAATTTGACAGAAAGAATAAAATACTTAAAAAATCAAAGAGTCTAATTACTTAATTGTTTATAAAATTAATTTAAAAAAAAAAAAATATAAAAGCACGTGATTATGAGTCTACCTTTTCTCGCCTTTTCTCATGTGACACCGTATTTAGAGAATAGATCGGATTCAAGCGGAATACATTCCCGAATGACAAAATAAGGTTACCATCCTATTCCAGAATAATAGATTAGGTTGATATTCTATGATTTCTGATGTTGCCAAAGAGCAGATTCCTTCATTCGGGGAAACCCGAGTAGATCAAACGAATACTAGAATGCATTAACAAACGCTCGTCCGAATAAACGGAAGTTCAGTACCCGGAAGTGAAGAACGTGTTTATTTTTTCAGAAATCCGGCGCTATGTTAAAGCCCAAAGTTTTGACCGAAGTTCTGAGCCAAGTGAACACCTCCGGAGTCCAAAGTACACTGTAAGTATTTTCCGAATCTATCCCCCACGAGGAAATCCTTGAGTGTCTCACTTAAGTGCTAAATTTTGTTTTCATTCCTCGAGTCTCGGCGATGAACTGTTGATTTCTTGTTCGCTAATCTGTCTAAAAAAACGACGTAAAAAAAGTCACCAAAAATCTTTTTCGTTCTTATTTTTCCAGGAATGTATTTGATGGTTTTTCATTAAAGCCCAACATATTCTGTGTTCCTGATTATCACCTGAAATCATTCTAGATTTATTAGGTTTTTCTAGGCTTGTAGTTCAAAATTGATGACGGACCCTCCCTTTTTCTAGTTCTTTTCACTCGATTGACAAAATCCACATTTCTGTTTTTATTCCGTTTATTTCTCTTTAAAATTATGATTTTTTTTAGTTTTTCTAATAATATTATTTTGATCGTTTTCTTTTATCATGGTTTTCAAAAATCAGCAAGGATCTTTTTCTTTTCATATAAAATCACCAATAATAACCGTAAAAAGGCGATACAAACGTCAAACAACAACCTAATATGAACAAAGATAAAGAATAGTATAGAATTAAAAAGGTTATCTTTTCTGCCCGAAGATAACAACAACCACCTTTTTATTTTCCACTAGTTTTTATTTCAGTGGAGAAACATGAAAAAAATGTAGTAAGATATAAATTTGTTTGATTACCGAGGAAATATTGGTAACTATCTGCTGTTGTTGTTGTTGTTATTATTATTATTTATTATAATAAAGAAGCAATATTTACTTCGTCGATGAATATTTGTCCACGTAGGCGCATCAACTCATTATCTCTTCTGTTCTTTATCTTTCATATTCGAAATGTTTCCAGCCTCATATGAGGTGCCTAATTACATAAACTAGAAAGTCACTTTAAAACCCCCAAATCACACAATTACAGCCATTTTTTCCCACGTTTTCATCAAACTACATTACAGATAAAATGAAACATTGATTTATTTCCATATTAAATTTTTCAATTTTAATTATTATTTAAAAAATCTTGATTCACGATTTTAATTCCCATTATTATTGGATATGGGTGGAGTAAAAAGCCTTAAACTCATTTTGACAATTGAAGTCTGAGCATATATTCATCCTCGTATGTTCGTTGTTTTGTCCAGGTTGATTAAATTCCTTACATAAAAAGCTTTTGCTCTCAGCTTGTGCGACTTATTCCAGTGACATTTACCATAATCTTTTTAATGCAGGCAAAGTATGCATTAATGCATACATGTCTTAAATAATGCATCTTGCATAGTTTAGAGTTTTTCAATTATACAGTGAAATGAAAGAGAAGTAAGCTTGGTACCTATCTACTTATATAATACGCAAGTGTATGTCTATTTTCTTTTGTCTGTAATACACCAAGGGAATTAACTTTCATATTTTTATGCAAGAGTTATTCCCCTTAGAAGAATATTTCGTTATTTGTAAGAGAATGATGATTGTACAAAATAATATTTGAATTCTGTGACAATTTCTCAATTGATATAACTTCACAGCTTCTCTTTATATTCTAAGTGTTCACCTAACTTAAATTACTTAAATATTTCTGTCATTTTTTTAAGTCAAGGGTAAACTAGTTAATAATTGCCATATGTCTATCTTGGATTATGAATATAAAATGTGTGTGTTTATTAGGCTAACGATTTGTTTACTGATTATATAATATAATTTCATACACATGCTACTGTGAAAACAACAGTTTTTGCCACCAACAAAACTGTCATCAGGATAATGCCCATGGGGGTCAAGCACAGTCAGTGTTGCAAATTTAGTGAATTTCTCACTAGATTTAGCGCGTTTCTTGATTTGGTAGTGCAAAAAGCTCTAAATTATCGCGTTTTCACCTAAAACATTTTGGCTATTTTTGGTGGTTTTTGGCCATTTGTGGCTATTTAAAAAAAATAGTGCGAAAATATTTTTTGAGTTGGCAACACTGAGCACAGTTTCCAGGCTGAAACATCATTACCACTAACCCAGGATGCCCCAGCAGTACCTTACGATACTACCAGTCGTTGTTGGTTTTCTGTCACACTGTGGTAATGCCAGATGAAAATACAGCCTCAGCATATATTTCCTCTTGTATTCACAACTTTCACAGTGACATTTACAGTTTGCATTGAAATAGTTGACTCTTAAATTCATGGACTGCTTGTATTGACAGTGGAACTCATCAATGAATAGAATTTAAAATAATGGAACTCTTCTGTGGATTGTATAGGTGAAAAAGAAATTCACTTAATTGTCAAGGGGGGGTGATTTCAATCAGTAGTTATTTCCCTTGATAACTTTTATGAATTTAAGAGTTGATTGCTTAATATATGGAAGAATCACCATCTGGAACCATGGTCTTTGATTCCAAAGTATTGAATAGATTATTGGTGACAGTTGGTTCACATATATATTATACTTACCTGGTCCAGAACCGATCTTGTTGTTAAAAAAAAGTCAAGTATACCCAGTTTTTTTGTTTTTTATTGCCTCGGGGCAGCACCTCCCTATTGCACTAAAAGGGGAGGGTCGTGCCTGCCTTGCCGCTTTTGTGATGCTGTTTGCAGGGAATGGGCAATTTTTGATATTTCCCATGCATACGTGACTATTCAATTTATCAAAATGGTTGCATCTGTCATTGTTTATCTACTTAAATGAACAGTGATCTTTTTTTTTTTCTGTTCCTCCATCCATAACAATGAATTCTTACACCCATAATTTGAAACAATGGACTTCCACTAAAACGAGTTCAGTAGTTTATTTTCTAAAAAAAAAAATCATCTCATAGAAATTAAAATATATCCATGAATTTTTACACAGGAATTAACTAGTTATTGAATAAATGAATTTGACTGACCTTTAATAAGATAAAAATATTAATCAGAATGTTAATCGTGCTAATGAAAGACCTGACTAAGCAGTCACCTTCCTTAAATTATCTGGAATTTTCTTCTCCTGATACAAACCAATAAATATTACAGAATTGTAATGAGCAAGCAAAACAAACGATTGTTTCAAAATTCCCAGGTTGTAAGTTTTACAAGTCATGATAGATAAACAGTTAAACTTTTGACGATTTTTTATTTTGGGTGTGGTTTCTGGCTCTGCCGGTCGGCCAGCCATTTGTGGCTGGGATGGTATAAAAATCATGTTTAGTTCTAGGGGCCATCTTCCCAGGCTTGCATTCCCCATTGATTAGAGTCAGGTTCATTGCCTGATGCTTCTCAAAAGGAAGTGCCGAGGGAACTAGACAATTGTGTCTCTATCCATATATACAGAGGTGGACTTGACCTTGTGGTGAGGCAGATAAAAAGCGTGACATTAGATAAATCGTTGAATGACGTAAATAAACAGCAGATAAAGATTTCCTTAAACCAAAACTTGTACCAAGCAATATAAACAATTCTCACAAGTGTAGTTGTCTCCCTTGTTAGGCTGCTGCTGTTTATTTACGTCATTCAATGGTGTATCTAATGTAACAGTGTTTATCGTTAGTAAAGTTGATTAGGCTTTCTTGCGTTCTAAAGTAATGAGAACTTAACCTAAATTTAGAATTACAGGTATACCTTAATTAGTGATTATTCATTCCAAAATGTTCCGCACTGTTCAAGGTCTTATAATAATTTAATGTGCTTTTGTTTTTGCTTTTTCAGCTTATACTTTGTTACATTAATTTGTACAGCAATACCTTAAACCGTACTACATCGAAACCAGCACTAATCAAAACCGCACTATTCAAGGTGTTCTTGTACTATCTTAAGAATTAGTGCCTTACTTGGTTATTTAATTGTTTAATTTCTTTCTTGGCTTCAAATTAGGTATTCTAAATAAAAATGGTGTGAGATGACATCCATGAGAAAAAAAAAATTCTGCATTGTATACAGGGCCGGATTATACTATGAGGCTTAGTAGGCTTAAGCCTAGAGGCCCGTAGCTAACAGGGGCCTGGAAAAATACTGGGATATTCATATTTTTCTTAATCGTATTTTTAAAACTTAATTTAAAATGTCCTAACAAATATCTCTTTAAAAAATGGAATGAATATATTGCACATAACAATCCACTTTATTCACACGATTGACAGATCGCATTACTTCCTTAAAATTATACACGAAATGGGGTGGGGGGATATTGCTAATAGTCTAGGGGACCTGGTATAGATTAATCTGGCCCTGATTGTATATAAAGGTTACAGTAATACCTCGGTTAGCGCTCTAGATCCATTCCTTAAAAATGCAGAGCTATACAGGGGTCATAATAACATAACATGTCCAGAACACCTCTCTTTGCCTTGTTGTTGTGCCCCCAGTCAGGGTCATTCTTATTATTTTAATATATATATAATGTTGTTGTTGAGCCTGAACTTAAGGGAATGGATTAGTGCTGTGTATTTCATCTGGAGCTGGTGAAATATCACTTGGTGTTGATGTATATCAATACATGATACATTATTGTATATGTGTTTATTCTCATACACATAACACGTTAACCAAAGTATACAGTTATTTTGGAGTCTGTCCATGATGCTGTCTTTTATCATTATTTATTTCGCAAATTTAATATTACTAAAGTTATTGAAAAAGAGCGCTATAGAGAATCGGCACTAAGCAGGGTATTACTGAATGTTTTTGTTGACCAGCTGCATTGGCAACAAGTAGTTATGAATGGAATCAAGAAGAAAAAGACCTGAAATCCCCTCTTCATTATTTATTTTGTGTTTTTATTTTGCTATGATTTTCTTCCTGTTTTTGCCTTTCCATTCTCTCTCTTTACTTCTGACTGACATTACAATTCATTCACTCTTTTGTCTTTACACCTTTCTTCTGTTCTTTACACCTTTCTTCTGTTCTTTACCCCTTTCATCTGTCTTTGCACCTTTCATCTATCTATTCTTTCACACACATACTTTTCTTCAGATAAGAAACTTCTCTATAATTTTTAAAGTTAAATAAATTTGTTGTATCTTTTACCAGACTTCTAAACCAAGAAGGAGCCCTGCTTGCCTATGCTGGATATGCAGAGAAGGACCCTCAAGTAACAGCAACAATTGCCAGCAACATTTGGGGAGCTTATGTCAAGAGTGGAGATATGGCTTTGGATGGAGATAAATTGAAGTATGTCTTACTACATAATGAGGTAAGTAAATTGATCTTCTTCTTCTTCTTTCTTCTTGTTGTTGTAGTAGTAGTAGTACTACATGGCAAAATAGCAGATTCTTAATTTCTCTCAATTTTTTAGTTGCCAGTACTAGATTCTTGTACAGGATTTTATATACTGTATATGCCTGCCTAACACTCGCTCTTTCACTACTTACCGTAAGCTTTGTGTTTACATCACTTTTGGCTTTAGTTGATACCGCAACATTTCTGGCCCTAAGCCAGTATAAAAATTCCTGGATCCGCCCCCAAATTAACCTTTCTTCCTTACCCTATTGCCCACCCTGCCACGGAATTTCATTGAGTACTTTGGGAAATATTGTGTGAATAGACTAACAGACAGACGGACACGACTGAATACATATACCTCTCCAACTTCGTTGGCAGAGGTTAAAAAAAAAAAAATCAACCAATTAATAAAACGAATATATAAACCCCTTCAAACTCTCTCCGATTCCTGCAAAAATCTTCCCATCAAGTAAATCTCACCAGAAAATGGACAGATGGTTAAAATCTTTGGTCTTCACTTCAACCAGAATTGTTACTCAACAAACATCTTCGATACACATACTGTTTTACTTTTGTATACTGCGTATGCCGGCCTAACATAAGTCGACAACTGAAGACTAAAATATTTCTGCACAACTAGGGATTGACTTATGCATCGAGTATAAAATGTGAATCTTCACCACAGAGGGGTAAATAAGTGGAACAGCCTGGCAAACACGCGCTGTGCACTACTTACCACAAGTCCCATGGCACTCCACAAATATTTCCAACTGAAACTCATGTTTGGTAAAAATTTATTTACCATAGACATGCTACTAAAATATCACAAGGTGTCGATGTATATTGCTACAGATGGTAATAAAATAGAAATGATGGCCACCACACACCATTTCGAAAAAATAAGTCAATTTTCCTGGAAAGTGCCTTCATTTTTTAACTCCACACTTCTAGCCCGTATGAAAATACACAAACCAACCACTGCTACTACTTCCTTAGTAATACCTATCGTAGTGGTTGCTGTGGTGCTTTTACTTCTATCTTTGGGGGTCGACTTATATGGCGAATATATATGCCTAAACCTGAATTAATACCTCTAAATTTAGTGTAGACTTATAAGCCGGCATATACAAGCATAGTCCTGTCATTTTAGACTCGTACTATGGTTGTACGATAATAATGATATAAATAGTACTGTATTTCCCGGCATATAAGACGCACCTCAATTTTTGCAGGCATATTCTTGAAAAAATAAAATAAAACCCCCTCCTTTCCCCCTGATCGTCATAGCCCTCCATACTATCGGGTTATTCTAATGTTCTTATCTATTCAAATCTATACTAACCCCCACAGTGGCTGGCTGTTTACATTATTTGCATAGCGCAGTAACGTTAGTAAACAGCTGGTGAAGTGAATGCTTTATCAGTTGTTTACTAACTTAACGAGACAAAAAGCGCGTCTTATATGTCGGGAAATACAGTAATATAAATAATAAATCCATAAATATTTTGTAATTGTAGCCCTTTGTAAGCTTTCCATACTTTATTTTTTGTAAAGAATTTACAAGAAATTTGGCACAAGGCCGTTGTGAGGGGGGGGGGGAACTGGAGAAGGCTGGTCATTGTTTTATCTATCTTACTCTTAACTAGTTTCATTCGTGACCCCATACATTCTTATCCTTTCACCATAAGAATTTGTGATTCTCCTTCCAATCATTTCCCTTTTCTATTTATATTTTTAACTGGATTAAGCAATAACATAATTAGTCTTACTTTTCAAACCAACTCAATCATCTCTTTCAAGAAGACTTCCCACGTTTTTTTTATTCTGTCTGGTGAGCTGTTGATGTATCCACTTTCCACTTAGCACTTAGTGAAAGGACACTGTTTTTTAATCATACAAAGAAAAACAAAGTTGTCTTTATTCAAAAGGCATCTTTGTTTATCAAGCATACAGTGTCCTTTCACTTATGTTTCTAGATATGACAAGTAATAAGCAGTATTTGGAAATGTCAAATGATTCACCATATGTTGAAGTTAAGCTGAAGACAAAATCCTTTTCATTACCAATAGCTTGCTTTCTTTTCATCTTTAAGAAAAATAAATTGTAATATTTATTGCAAGCGATTTTTACCTGATGAATCTTCTAATTGTTAAGATGTTATGACTTTTTCCTTCTCATTACTCTCTTCAAGTAATTAAATCTATTCAGTCAATCAATAAAGAATGATGTATTTGATAGTTTTTGGCAAATCAGGAGATTGAAAACCTGGCTATATATATTCATGTTTCATACTTATATTTTGCTACTTTGGGAATTGAAGCAATGACAGTTGATATTAAAATCAAAAGTCCTTACAGTAAAATCAGTTGGACAGTTATTCTTTGTTCACAGTTTCTGCTGTTTATTTAAAAAAAATTTTTTGTTATGTTAATAAAGAATGTTTTTTGTTACAGGAAGGCAAAGTCGCCATCACGTGTGTTGGTAACTTACTGCTGTGTATTTACGCTAAGGAAACTGTCGACTTTGGAATGTTAAAAGCCAAGGTATGGAAATTCTTATTTCTGAAAGGATGTGTGACTTTTTAAAACACTTATTGTCATCTTTACTGTTA
>VCCN01003880.1:29178080-29211031 GCA_006491835.1 Architeuthis dux
CTTGCGACTTCGGTGAAAGAACAGGTGGCCCCTGTTTGGGGGGAAGGGGGTCTTACCCCTCTACAGGGGATGCTGTCAGCGTATTCTAGGCCCCAGTCGACAGGGCCTTAATACAGGAGACTTGAGAGAGAGGGAAAAAAAAAAATAAAAAAAATAATCTTGTCTGAGAGAGATTGATCATGCTGCTGCTGATTGAAATGTAATCAAGCTAAAAAATTGTCTATCTTTTGATCATCGTCTTCATCGTTATGGTTGGACATCATTTGTCACAAAGCCAACTGTAGACCCACGCTTCGCTCGGAAAAAAAAGCTTACTTTTCTTTTTATAACAATCTGAATCTGGACCAAGTCTTTGAAGCACAAAAGTGAAATCTTACAGTTACAAAAACCTTGAAGAAAGTATTAATAGCAATTTAGAAAAGGTTTAATAATAAACAGAAGATATTCCATTTTGAAGCTGCCAATGAGGAGGACAAGGTCAGAATGAGGGTAGGGCTGGGATGTTTGGGGGGAGGGTGAGAGGCGATCAGGGTGGGACAATGATATTGGCCCCCAATCAACAGCTTGTAAGGAAACTTTTTCACTGGAGTGGATGAGGACTAATGGCCTACAGCTAATATTGTACATTTCCTACATTCACTGAAATATGAAGTCAACAAACTGATAACAAACAGAGAAAAAAAAAATTAGAATGCAAGCAAAAATATCCAAATGAAATAAGCAAACAAGTCAAAAATGTATTAGTGCAGTGTGAATGCTTGCTTAGTGAGAGCATCAGACTGACACTGCGATAGACATTCAAAGATTTGAACAAGAGAAAAATATGATGCAACATTCAAGGTTGGCTGATAAACTAGAAAATGGCTATGAATTGTGTTAGTTGGTTACGAGCAAGAAAAAAAAAAGGCAGAGTATGAAGAGGATTTATTTACCTAGGAAAGGCGAAGCTCAATATTGATACATTGAGATATTTTAAGGAAAGTAGGTATTCATAAAGTTATAAATCTGACCTATCTAAGAATGAGTTTTTAAAATAATCTAATTATATAAATGAACAGTATGACTTTCTGGTTCTGTCCGTAACAATGGAACCTTCCACTTAAAGGTAAAAATCTGCTGATAACAATATCTCCTACCCACCATTTGAAACAACGGACTCTTCAACTGAAACAAGTTCAGTAGATTCTTTAAAAAAAAAAAATCAACTCATAGGAATTCAAATAAATCTGAATTGTTTCATTGTCTAGTGATTCTACAATGAAGATCATGGCCATAAAGAGAAAATTATCAGAAACTATAATAGGAATAAAAATAGGAATTTCTATGAGTAGAGTGATAGATGGAATGATTTATCAATTCTGAATTTTTTCAACAGAGTTCATTATTAGAAATACAGTTTTAAAAAGAAACCTGAAAACGTATCATTGAAGAATAAGAGAGAGATTGGCTGATATACAATGAAATAAATAAAGGAAGGATAAATAGATCTGAAAAAGAAAGCGTGTTGGTTAGTAAAACATTTTCTTTATAATTAAACTGCATATCAGACATGAACATAAATTAGTTAGGCAGACAATGTTTTTATCTCATTTAAACAGATTTATGATAGATTTTATTATTTAAATGTCTTTTGTATATCAACCAATCTTCAACTTGCTCTTTACTATTCCATTTTTACTTTCCTTAAAACTAAATTTCCAATAAAAGACTGTTGAAAAGTTAAAATA
This sequence comes from Architeuthis dux, assembly GCA_006491835.1. NCBI lineage: Eukaryota > Metazoa > Mollusca > Cephalopoda > Oegopsida > Architeuthidae > Architeuthis > Architeuthis dux. The sequence continues at coordinate 29,179,808 of VCCN01003880.1, forward strand.
GTTGCCATATATTTCGGCAGATAAGGCAACACTTAAAGCTACCCCAAAAACACTAAAAAAATGGGATCATCCTATAGGCCAGTAACTAAACAGTGAATGATTTTTTTAGTGGCATATCAACCCTTGATGGGTCATTTAATGCCGAAATCAGTTTAAAATAGGAGTCTTGCAACTTTGGTGAAAAGTTATTTTTTTTATTTTTAAAAATGGTCAAATGTCATTCTTTTCCTTTAACTAGTGTCTTATGACTTTGTTGAAATTCTTCTTCTTTTTTTGTTTAACTAGTGTCTTGTGACTTTGGTGAAAGAACAGGTGGCCCCTGGTTGGGGGGGGGGTCCTACCCCTCTGCAGGGGATGCAGTCGACGTATTCTAGACCCCAGCCGACAGTGCCGTTAAACAGTGAAATTCAGACAGAAACAGGAGTCTCGTCATATCTGAGGGTCACCTTATCTGCCAAAATATACAGTATTTTGTTACCTCATTCCTATTTTTATTCCTTGTCAATTTCTCTTTAAGATGAGAGTTGGAGATCACTAGTACAACAAGAACCCAACAAAAAGAGTAGATTTTCAGTATAAAATCTTTAAATTATATAGCAATGAAACTTCGACCTAGAACGAGCATCTAAAATCAGTCACACTATTATTTGTAATCAAAGTAGAGAAACAGAAATAATAAGAGTTGTGTGAACACAATTCCATAGCAAAGAAACAATCAGCAAACCAATCAATGTTGTTTGAAAACTGACACAGAACATGGAGCCTAAATCTCACTTGGCACTTTCTACATTACTGACATCTGTTCACCAGGGTTGCTAGTTTGGGCCAGAAGGGGAGATAATCAGAGCTTTGTCTCAGAGACTTACCCAACACAGTCACTGGAATAGCATTACATTTAGAAATCAAGTGAGTGGAGGCCGAGGTTCAATACCAACCTCAAGAGGCTGGTATTGAACCTTTGCCTCAACGCTATTGCAATGCCTGTGTTAGGTAAGTGTCTGAGATAAAGCACGGATTATCTCCCCTTCTGGCAACCCTGCTATTCATCTTGAGCCCTTCAACAGGAAATCCTTCTCAATATTATAGATTTTTATGAAAGGCTTTTTGTTTTTAGGCACAACTGTTAAAAAAAGATTTCACGCTGAAATCATTTTACTTGCATAACTACAAGTGTCTTACATTAAAAAGAGATACAGAATTCAGCTTCAGTCAAATTGATCCAAATCTCACGAGAGAAAGAAACAACCCAGAAGAGAAGATATTGCTTATATCTTGAAACAAACTTTTGTTAAACATCTAAAAACTGATACAAATAAACACGTTTGTCTGTGGGAATTTATTCCCACAGCAGGGAAGCTTTCGAGATTTGTGATTGGAAAAAAAAGAAAAACAAAGGACCAGATGTAAGTGCAAATAGACAATAGCAGATGATTATTGGATGATTGTAGTTATGACGTTAGCAGCAAAGAAGGTAATGTAAGCAGTAGTAATGGATATTAATACTAAGTATGGTATTTGTGTAAGTATGTCTATACTTAATGCAGTGATTTTCAACCAGTGTGCCGTGGCAAGTTTTACAAATATACACAAAACTGTCAACATCTTTTGAAAACCATAATCAACAATATACTTATGGCAATAAAATTAATAAATTATTAGTTTGTTTAACTTATGAACACATTATCATTCATTTTCTTCTAAATGATCAAATTTATCCTTAAATAATGATGGTGTGCCTTGACCATTTTAGTGCCTGGCTCACCGTGCCGTGGGATGAAAAAGGTTGAAAATCACCAACTTAATGTATAATGTTGTGTATTTGTCAAAGAAAGTAACATCCCTTCTTATAAAAGTAGTGTCCCTATTTTTTGGAACTCTTCTGTGTGTGCCACATCAACTAAAATGTTGGACTATTACTATTAGTTGTTGACAAATAACAAACATTATAGATTATACATAAATACCACACCAAGTGATATGAATAGCAGTTAGGATTGGATTAGGACTGAAGTGGTGAGACTGAACACAGTAGCCAAAGACAAGTTTTGGATTTCTTAAAACATTTGACTTCATTTTAAGAAAGCAAAAGTGAAGGCACATACAATAAGGCATTGTCCTTTTCAATTTGAATGATTCAAACATTTGACATGGCCAGTGTTATCACAGATATGAAACTAAATAATAATGGTAACAATATTAAGGGGGAAAAAAATATGGAGTTTTAAAATTAATGATGGATTAACTTATCGGAGAAAGAAAATAAAAATAAAATAAGTTTTGTTGCTGCTATGTGAATTTAGAATTGAAAATTTGGATAATAGTGAATTGGTCCCCCTGCCGATCCCACCCACCTTCCACATCATAGTCTAGCTCAGGTTCTGCTTCATCAGGCTCAGAGCACGACGTGGAATCTTCTAGATAGTGGTCAGTAGATGCAGTAGTCTGTGAACAAGTGCGTAAGTAGTCCGACTCGCATTCCTGCTCAGCTTGCTCATACAACTTTAAGTACTCGCCTCGTTCCATTGAGTGTGTCTCACAGTCGGCTGCAACCACATCTTTTCTGTCCGCCTGTCAAATGAAGAAAAATCCACAGCATGACAACAGGTTTTAAAAGTAAAGCACATCATGAAAGATATCAACGGACGAAACAAAGTTGGATACAAATATGTTAAGACGTTCACTTGTTGCATATTGCCTCAGATGTAGATGTGTGTCCATTCTACAGTTTTATCGGATCAAGTTTGGATCAGGCACCCTGAAAATTGTCGATTTGAAAAGAGACACATTTTGCCTTGACACCGGTGACAACACTGAAATGTCAGCAGTGTTACCAAGATAAATAAATTCCATGTGTTGACATTGAAGAAACTAGCCATACAGAACTGGTGTCGCTAGTCTTTGGAAGTCGTCTTGTTCGAAGTTACCTACCTTACATTTGATAAAAAAATAGTTTTTTTTTGTTTTTTTAAAACTAACAAATTTTCGAAGTTACTAAGATACTTTCTCCTGGAAAAATAAAAAGTATTTGTGTTTTCAATCCAACTATACTTTCTTCCGGAAAAATAAAAAGTATCTTAGTGTCATGATTTATGTATCCGGACACCTGTGGCGGAAATGTGGGTGAACCCAGTCACCTCGGGAGATGGGTATATTGTCTAAATATTGTCAGTGTTCAAAACAGGAAATGGTCATTGACACCGTGATCACACCATGTAGGCCTTAGAGAAACTATAAAGCGGAGCCGAAAGGCAGAAGACAGTCAGTCATCCCTGAAGTGGACAGAAATCTTGACACCAAAAGACGACGCAGACAACAGTGGATCCGAAAGGCAGAAGACCGCCGTCCCTGTTGGGGGACAGACTGGTGGTTCTTATCTTTCCCACTCTTCACTCTCCGGCCGACAAAGATGTATGTTGTGTAATAAAAATATGTCCAGATATTTTTACAAGCAAGTCTTCGAGTTTCCTTTCTATCCAAGTCCAGGACACTTCAAAAATGTGTTAGTTTAAAAGACAAAAAAAACAACCTATTTTTCATTGAATGTAAGCAAATTTTAACATTTCAGAGACGACTTCCAAAGTAGCGACACCAGTTCTGTATGGCTAGTTTCTTTGCTATCAACACGTGGAATTTGTTCATCTGCTGACGTTTCAGTGACGCCACCAGTGTTGAGGCAAAATGTGTCCCGTTGAGTCGACAATTTTCAGGGTGCCTGATCCAAACTTGATCCGTTTTATCTAAGACAATATAAATAGCTATGCAACACACTAGACCCAGTTTCTGCTTTAAGGCACAGAGCAAAGGACATGCTTATTTTGTTGCACTATCCAAGGTTAAATATCTCACTTAAAACATACAGGGCTTCATCTGATATTAACATTTTTTTTTTCTTACAAGAAAACTTCCAAATTTATTTAGAATGTTTTATTTAAACAAAAGATAGAACATGACTTCCTAAAATTACTTTTAAGGAAATTGAATATTTCAATAATGCTTTTGATTAACAATTCATTCAGATGAAGTTAATAGACCTTGATATTGGTATGCATTTAGTATTGAAAACAAGTTATTTGACAAGATTTTCTGTAAAGAGGGAAGAAATGCTATTAAATTGTACATTACATGACACCATTACATATACTGGCCTACATCCCTTGTTCTGAAAATCAATATTCCTTTTTAAGTAAAATAAACAAATAGCTAATTCTTAATTTCATGAACCACTTCTAACTGACAGTGGAACAGTGGAACTGTTCTGTGAATAGAACAAAAAATGAATTTAAGAGTTAATATTTTTGAAAATAATGGAATGTTGTCAAACATTTACTTACTGGAGTCTGCCGGCCAGTCTTGTCACTGAGAGCCTCAGAAGAGGAGATGCTGTTGATGCTAGATACCATGTTTTTATCAGTATGCTTACTTTCCTCACTCAGTGGAGGCCTGCAAAGAAAGAAAACATACAATTCTAACAAAAAACATACACTATGAAGAAGAAAAAAGAAAAGAAAGCACAAATAATAATTAAATTGAGCATTTCTCAGAGTCTGATTCTGACAATTAAAATATAAAAGTTTTAAAATTGTTTACAAGAAAATAATTTGTTGTCTAGAAATAACAATTATGGTTAACAAAATTCACATTAGTGAATTAGTATTACTAACTGAAGATTATATCCTCTTTAGGCCAATGCTTTAACCACCAAATTATACTTACAATAATGTTATAGAAATTTTGATAAGTCCTTGGAGGCTGTTAAGAATTTTTGGAATAGTATGGAATGTTGAAAAAGTGTAGCTGGCATGATCCTAGATGGCCTAAGGGAAGATATTATATACTGAGAAGCTTATTTGAGATTATTTGATAAGGTAGACAAAGCAAATGTCAGTGAATTGATCAGAATATCTTTACACAATAGGTGAGGATCACCAAGCTCAACTGAGGAACAGATGAAGGCTGGCATGTTATGTAGTATCAACTGAGGGGGGGGGCAAAGTCTTACCATACCAACTTGGCATGAGAAGAAACCAAAGAACAGAGTTGAAATCAATACTTGTTTCACAGAACTGTTAAAAATGATGTGCAAGGCCAGAATGGCCCTAAGGTTCCTGGTGCCCTGGGCAAGCTGAACTCCAGCACCCTTTAAACTATAGTATTATCTTATTTATTTGTTGTTGGTCTTGAGAATTTCCTTTGCCAATTGTTTCACCACAACAGAAAGTATTTAACTGTCAGATATTCCTGAAAAATCTCACTTCACATCAGGGAATTGTCTTCTTTTGACTATTTTTATACTGTTTAATTTATCCCCCCCCATTTGTATTTGGAAAGTCCTGTCTAGGCGCCCCCTAGGTGACTGCCTGTGTTGCCGGTAACCAAGTGTCAGCCCAGGTGCAAGGTCTAGGATTTTACTTATAGCTGTATAAACAGTTTCTCAGTACCAGCAAACCTATCTTGTTAGTGTGGACTTTTTCTAGCCATAAAATACTCCTTATTTATTGGTTAATAAGAAAATGTTCCAGTAATAGGAGTGATTGCTCACTCAAGAGTTGTTGGCATAAGAAGCAGAAAGCATCATTGTTCTTTGCTGATTGCTTTGAGGAGAGGAACCTAATCTTGCAAGCAACCTAATTCCTTGTCTATATCACTCAGTCTCTTCTTACTAAGAAGAAGTTGCCAATCAACAAAAAATGATTTTAAAAAACTAAAAAAAAATAATTCAGTGGTCCTCCCTTGTTATTTCAATTTTAATCCCATTTCTATCATTCCAGCCTAATATTGGATTACCCCTAACTCTGGTACCTTTCATTAATCCCTATTAGATTAACAGATATCCTGATTTCTTACATACCGTATTTGATGGCATATAAGACCCCCCCACCACCACCATTTCAGCATGGAATATTAAGAAGAAGAGAAAAAACAAAGAAAACAAAAAAACGCATTTCCCTGGATTCTTCTCATTACCACCCGTTTTCTAAGACTCATGTTCTAGCCATTGTTGGGCTGGATATTGAAGGTCACGTCTTCCTTTTGAACCATTTTTTTGTGAAAAAAGTGATATGTATGTGTGTGTGTGGGGGGGGGGTTGTATGCTGACAAATACAGTAGTTACACTGGTTTGTAGCTAGTCATTCATTATCTAAGACTGCAACATGGTAGCAGGATCAAGTGAGTGACACCACTTTGAGTGCATATCTCAAATCAGGGTCAAGCAAGTAGTAATATTCTGGAGTCCAAGCAGGAATGGTTGAAGCTGTAGCCAGCGTAAGGGAACTACTTTACTTTTACAACATGGTAGCTTGGGCAAGATTTTTCAGGACAAGAAAGCTAAAACTAAAAAGAGCCACTACTACCCATTCTTAAATTTCACAGCAGTGAAAAGTTGAAAATACCTGAATAAAGAATTCATTAACAATTGATACTAAAATAGCTACTATCAAACCTCTTCATTCAGAACACCATCACCAAGTGGAGAGAAGAGAATAAGAGTTAAAAGAGAATGCAAAAGACAATGAAAAACTTTCATGCAAAAAGACTTACCAAATATAATGCCTAATATCCTTTTTGACACATAAGGTATGTGACATGTTAGGAATTTTTTTAACTTTTAGACTCTAATATTTATATATCTTCCCAGATGAGTTCTACAGTATTACCAATTAAACCACATACTGTGAAAAGAAACCATTATATTTTTATGGTGTTAATTATCAGTTTTGCATTGTATATTTTAGGTTTTCTAAAATCTTGGTAAACAATTTACATACAAGGTATGCTCTATGAATTTGAATAAAAATCTCTAAAAGACGTAATCAGGATTGGGCAATCTGGATGTTGAAAATGGCCATAAACAGCTGTAATATGTACATCAGAAGGCATACACCAATCCAATACACAAGGTGGAACTACGTGCATAAAAAAAGAAATTCTGAATATTAATATTTTTAGGATTTTTTAAATTTTTGAAGTTTTAGAATTAATATTTTATAATGTCTAGAAACTAAACTGAAATTGAAAGTATTTTACATTTTCATAGTTTATTGTCTAAAAGAAGTATTGAAAAAAAAATAGATTTTGCTAGGAGTGGTAAAAATGATATAGAAAAGTGATCAAATAAGATGGAAAAATGAGGAAATTCTTCAAATGAAACCCAGCTATTATGAAAGAAAAGGCTAAATGAAGCAATAAAACAATTTTATAATTTACTTTTATAGCAGCAGACAATAAACAGGAGTAAAATATGTTTTATATTTAAGAGTATGAATGGTAATGTACAGCCAAGACTTGCATGCTAATATAAAATTAATGTTCTTAAATTGGAGTCAAAGTATGAAATTATTAGGCCACTGCAAGGGTTTCCAGCATTTTTTTTTTTGGGGGGGGGGGGGGGGACAAAATCCTTTATTTACATAAATTTATATCAGTCATCAACGTATTTTCCCAGCTTTCTATGATTTGTACCACTTTTCGGGTAAATTGCATATCCATCATGAAATAATGATACTGGTTTTGATTGGATGGATTTCTCAAGGAATCTTTTGATATCTTGAAATTGTTAGAACTGTTGGTCAGACAATTGATTGATTTGTTTAGCGGCATGTCAACCCTTGATGGGTCATTTAATGCTGAAATCAGTTTAAAATTTTGATAAAAAGAAGAAAAAAAAAAAAGGTGTCTTGCAACTTTGGTGAAAGGTTCTTCTTTTAACCAGAGTCTTGCAACTTTGGTGAAAGAAAAGGTGGCCCCTGGTTGGGGGAGGGGGATCCTTACCCCTCTGCATGGGATGCAGGCGGCAGATTCTAGTCCCCAGCTGACAGGGCTGGTTTTGGTCAGACAAGGAGTGTTGCATAGAGCAGAATAAGTGATAGTACGAAGGTGACAGAGAATATGCCACATGTAGAAGAATTTTCCATCCCAGCTCTATGATTGTTTGCTACATTGCATTTACAACATGAGGACATGCACTGTAATATAGTCAAATCACTGATTCACTTCCTTTTTCCTAAAGCTTGTAAATGATGTACTACTACAGTGGACCGATTGCCAAAGTACTAAAGAGCTGGGTAAACTGCAAGGGCACTTCTAAGATTACCCTAACATTGTGCAAAAAATGGCACCAGAAACCTTTGCATCAACTTAATATATTTAGGAACCTTCATGGAGTGAAAAATAACCATGGCATCTGACAAAGAACATTTATTCATCTTTCCGTTTCCTTCAGTTTTTGTATCTTTAAATCAAGGTTTCTAACACCATTAAATTTCTATTGACATAATATTTGATTGCATCAGGTAAGAAACTTACACATGTTAATGGGTCTTTAAACTTTGTAGTGCAATTACCCATTAATTATTCATTAAATTGTTAATCCATGAAAAGGATTTCATATTTTCCAAAACATTGATGAAATAAGTAAATTTGGAGAAGAGTCATAACATTTAAAGAGTTTTTCAGACAATCAAACTCATTCTTGTTATTTTTTTTGTTTTTCACAACATTTTAGCCAATCCATTCTATGGCCTTCTTCAGGTCTACTATCCATATGTAAAGAGGGGGGACTTTTTCCAGTAGTGTCAAGTAACAGTTAATAAAATAGACAAGACCAAATGGAAATTTTGCTGGAAGTGGAATATAAATATAGAGGAGTTGCATTTCCAAGATTTTTCTTGTTTTTCATTGATATACTTGTAAATAACTATCAAAAACTACACAACACTCATGAAAATATATACCGTATTTCACCAGGTATAAACTGCATTTTTTGTTGAAAGTTTTTAGCTAAAAATTCTGGGTGCATATTATCTATGAAGACCATTGTATACACAGGATAATGCATTTTACATTCAAAATTGAAGCTCAATCAGGGGGGGGGGGTTAATCTATGATAGCTGATTATACATGGTTAAATACGGTAAATAAGAGTTGGGTTGGATTTAAGTAGTACCTAAGTAAAACCTGTACAATATGGATTAAAATAATTAGATGCATACAATTCTGGAAAATACTCCAGGTAATATTACTTTAAAATGATTATATCAATATATACTGAAAGCTTGATCAATTAATGGATTCTTGCATTGTAAGTATGTATATGTAAGCAAACACCTCTGGATAGAGAAACAGTTACTTTGTGCTTTTGATAAACAGCTGCTTGAAAGGTAGGATTTGAAAAAATGTTTTAAAATAGTACAATAATGTTTGAAATGCAAAATACTGATCATAACTAATCGAGCAAAGGAATTGGACTTAAAATATAGTTCCTTTCGTTCACATTAAGAAATAACTATTTTATTTATTGGACATGGCAGAATAATAAAATATTTGCATAAATGAAAACGAGGCATAAAAAACATATAATATTTGTCCTGGAAAAAATTTAGGAAAAAGGTCTATGATGCACAGAAAATAAAAGAGTCCAACAATGAGAATGAATTAAAAAAGATATATGAGATAAATATAAAAGGATTCCAAAAGACAAACACACAGTAACAAACTGAGAAAATCATGCTGACATCCAGATTTGCTTTAAAAAAAGAAAAGAAAAGATGGGAGACTTATGAAGAGGAAACCAGAAGAAAAAAAAAAACATTTAGGATCAAATGTAGAAATCCAGACCCCAAAATTGATTCAAGTGAAAAGCGCACATTTTCAGATTAAACCATAATCAAAATAAGGATGAAATGTAGAATTCAGACCCCTTTGACTACATAAAAGAATATTGTGAAGAAATAGAATCACAAAATACTTGGTTTGATTAAATTAAATTTTGATTACAGTGTAATCTGTAAATGGGAGCTAATGTTGATGTGATTAAGACTAATATTAAATCTAACTCCTTTATTAATTTATCTAACTCCATTTATAAAAAGTTAACAGTGAAAACAATAATGATGAGAGCATAGTAATCTCTAATGGTAAGCTAATAGTTGCAGCAGTAGTAATAGTACTAAGTGCTTATAGTGATAATAGCCATTAAGAGTCTGACTGCCGAGAGCAATCTAGGGTGCTGATGAGACTAGAGAAAGAAAGATGGTTAATGTTAGTGATACGCATAAGAGAAATCTTTCTTTCTCTGCTGTTCCTGCAGTAGTAAAAGGGATGAAAAAATGCATAGATTGCAATGCACATGGTAAATAATGCAACGAGAATAAAGAATACAAATATTTGGCAACAATAATAAGAAGTATATTTACATTATTTTACATTACATAACAATAAGGTATTTCTCAGCTGTTGAGAACAAAAAGAAAGAATGCATTTAAAGAGTTTGTATACTACTTAGTAAAGTGTTAAAGAGTCCTTAGTTGTTAGAGTGTGTGTATGTATGTGTACTTACGTAAATGAGTATGAGAGACGCATCTCTGTAGAAAAGGTGAAACCGTCATGGATTTGTCAGGCGGTAAAATTGACTGGTAGGTCGAAATTGTGGTGTGTTGGAAATGGGTTTTGTTAAGTTCCAAGATGAAATGTAAGGTGACAATATACATGGTTTTGCCAGACTTGTTGTCTGCAAAGGGTATCGTGTCACGAGTCAAGTACATTATTTTCATGTCCTGAAAGTTGGTTATCTAAAAGCACTGTGGATAGATAACTTTATTTCTCGGAATAAAATTAAAAATCTGGGTTTTCTTAAAGGAAATTTGTGTGTCAAGTGGTTTCACTTGTTGACTAGAGTGTGTGAGTACGAAAATACATGTGTGTCCGTTACAAATCAGAAAATCGGCACTTTTGACTTGAATCAATTTGGGGAACAGGATTCTACATTTGATCCTAAATTTACATCCTATTTCATCTCTGCACTTGAATATAGTAAAGATGCTCTTATATTTACAAATATACATTATATCAAGATGAAAAAATATCTTGATACAAACATTAATCAGTTGTGTATCAAAAGCTCCCTTCTATTGTACTCAGTATAACATCTAAACGGTTTTGAGACTATAAATTGACAGTATTTAAACCCTGGAGGAGAAAGAGATACAAATTTTAGAAAAGATTTTTAAAAACACGAAAAAGTTAACATTCACAAATACAAGATGGCACCAACATAAAACAACACAGATAAACATAAATACTAGAGAATAAGCATAGAAAATAGTTCAACATTAACCAAAAAAAGATACTGAATAAAATTTAAAACTATAGCTACCTTTGAGCTGAGGCAGACATTGCCCACAACCTAGTAGTCATTGAATGTAAACTATAATTTAAGAAAAAAAATAAAAAAAAAGGTACATATAGATATATATATATACACATATATAAATATAAAATGTGTACCATTAAGAGAAACTCCTGGACACGGCAAGTGGAACATTCAGAACTGATGGGGAAAAAAATTCTTATTTCTGTCAATCAGCATACATTAAGTCTTCATTTAAAAAGACAGAATTTTGTATTAATTCATAAATAAAAATTGTTTAATCTATAGTTTCTTGAGAGACAAAATGAGAGTTCAGAAAGGACAACAAAGTTAGAGACCAGAATATTACTGAATGACAAAACAGTTCGAGATAAAATAGAAATTAAACAGAAAATAAACAAAAATAGAATTAAGCACAAAGAATTAGAAAAAGAATGAAAGATAAGTGTAGAGTATAAAAAGAAATGGATCCTTAAACCATTCGAGAAATGCAAAGATTTCCTAATATAAGAATTTGTAATTTTTTTTAAAAAAAGAAAAAAAACAAAATGTCCCAGATAATTCATGACTGAATATTTCTATAACTTTTTCTCTATTGCACTACAGTATTTTGCACTTTGATAATCACCTGAGTGCCATTCCAGTCATTCAGTCAGTCATCTGCTTGTTGAAATAGACAAAACTCATTCAAAGCAAATAAAAGATTGAGAAGAAGGCCACGTTCTGTCTCAATAGACAATGGAACAACACTATAGTGACATCTCCAGGGCATAACCCTGGGTAAAGCATATGGAGATCCTGGGATGCCTCACTGATGTAGTCCACAAGAAAGCAGATTGTGATACATTTGGCATCAGTTTAGCTGCCCGAAAGACATCAAAGTTGGCATACAACTGTTTTAAGGAGGTTGCACTCCCTGGTTTGGAATCAGAGTTGTCCTTCTCAAGGCTAGAAAGCCCAGTCTGCCGATATTTTACGCATTAGTGTGAAGTGAATGTAAACAGCTTTGACCAGAGTTCGAACTTGGCTCACAGATTCCATTGTCCGCACTGTTAACTTCTACACCACTCGCACCTCCTAAAGATCAAATACCTAGCACACACATTTTTATCATAATTTATTGCTTACCCACCTAACAAAATTTTTAAAAGAAGCTGGTATTAATATTGATATTTTAAATATTTATCTCTGATGTAGCATTCACAGAGAATAGTTCATATCTGAAATATACCAGCGCTCAAGTTTCACTTGCACACCTTTCAGCAACATTTTGTTTACAGCATAACAGTCAGCAATCAACAAAACAAAATGGATCTATTCAATATTCAATACTAAATAAAAATAATGACTGTCGTAACCAGTGTTCCCTCAAAGGTGTGCGGACATTCACAAGAAAAAGATATGCCACCCAGTAAAATTTTAAGGCCTCACACAAATTTTGAAAATTTCAGATAAAGAAAAAAAAGGTTTAATTAATGATAAAACTATGTTGCCGAACAAGCAATTGTCATATCGCTCTTGCATTAAGTAGAATCATTTGATTGCAGTTTTAAATGATTCGCTCAAAAGTTTTAAAAACTTCTGCACACTCCACTTCTTCAGTTGCTCACAGGCTTTTTGGTCTCACGCAGACCATGAAAAAAAATAGTGCGAACATTGGTCATAACCATAAATCTAAAACAGTAAAAGAATATCATCTTTTAATTAGAACATCAAGATTTTAAAATCAACATTAAAAAATAGTTCAATATACTTTTCTATTGTCTATAATTTTGAGAAGAGTCATTAACATTCCAAAATTTGTTTGGACAATTGAACTCATTCTTTGTGTTGCTGATGTTACCACAATCTTTCAGCTGATCCATTCTACATATTTATTTAGTTAAAACCCCTTCTTTGTACTGTTGAGCAAAATGAAGTACCTAGTAACCTACCTCTGGGATGTTGGGAGTTATTCTAATTATCTTAATTTGAAAATCTATAGTTATGGGAATTTAGAAAAAAACTGCTTGGCACTTAAGGATCAATATATAAGAGCCAATAAGCCATAAAACAAAACACATAATAATTACCAATGTATTTTATTTATTTAATTGTTTGTTTTCTGTCGCGCAGAAGGAAATCAATATATAAAAATTAAGTGGAACTGCCACAATTTGAACACCAATGTGGATCTTAGCCTGATGACTTACCAACAGGTCAAGAGTACACTGGTGATACAGTGTTGAAATTTTGAGCATTAAGTATGTCAATCAGATTGTATATATTGAGGAAAGGTGACAATACATCAAAACAGCTAACAGCCTAGACGGGCAGAATTTAAAAAAAAAAAAAAAATAAATAAAACTGTAAGAACTAAAACTGTAGTCATATTTGACGACATGGGTAAACTAGTATATTTCTATTTCTGGAAACATGAATTATTAAAAAGAAAGATTGTGTAGCTCCAAATGAGCAGACAAAGCAGAAGAACTTCAACAAATCAAATGGAAGAAAAAAAGAGCAATGGAAGAAAAAACACAAAGTTAAGACTCAACCCCAAAAGAACAAGCCTGAAAATCAGAACGTAGTTGCGCGAGTTCTCTCCCTTGCACTTTCAGACATACATAGGAGTGGGAGGAAACGAGGTGTTTTTCGGTATGTCAATCAGCAGTCAGTAAGTGACAGCAATTGGTACTAATGCACGCGCATCTAAAAACAGTAATTGATAAAGAGAGTAACAGTTAAAAAAATATGAAAAAAATAGCTAATTGTGAAAGAAAAATATCTTTAGATTCCATGACAAAGTGATAAATGTTAAGATGGAAAGTTTATAGAAACCATGCAGAAATATCAATAAAATTGAAAAGAAAAAAAAAAAAAAAAAAAAAAAAAAAAAAAAAAAAAAAAAAATGGATATGAAGTAAAAAACTGAGTTTGACAGGCCACCTTTTTTAGAATATAATAAAAAAAAAAGAAGAAAAAAAAAAGGTATACATGAGAGTTGAAGAAAATATATGAAAATGCTGAAGAGCAATTGGAATAATATCCAAAATGTTTTCCTTGAACAGAGAATGTGAAATTAATCAAGTATATATAGTAAATCTCTTAATAATTGAAATGAATTTTGTACCGGAGAATATAAAAACTGTACATTGTAATTCCTTGAAATAACAAGTCATTTTAAACTGGAATCAGGCTAAATTCCAGAAACTAAACACAATTGCTGGTTCATAAAGAATACAAAAAGAGATGTTAATATTCATTGTTTTTATTTTTATTTAATTATCATTATACTGATCATTGTGGCCTAGTGGTAGATTGCCCACCTGTGGTTTGGTAGGCTGTTGTTCAATCCACCACGGAGTCATACCAAAGACTTTGAAAATGGTACTCAATGTCTCTGTGCTAAGCACAAGGATCAGGACTGAGGAACCTCTCCCCAAATCTAAGGTGCTATGGCTAAATCATGTCGGATACATCAGTTCTCATAAGATCACTGAAGTTAAGCAACATCGAGCCTGGTCAGTACCTAGATGGGTGACCATTGGGGAATACCAGATGCCATAAGCAGAAAGAAGATTCGACAGGTCTGGCAAGCCGGAAGTGGGTCTTACTAACAATTGCCCGTGTATACCTAAACCTGCGACACCCTTGGTGAGGGTAGAAGTGGAGAATGATGATAGGTACAACATTTTGGCTGGTCCATTCTTGAATAATAAAACAAAAAGAAGAAAAAATTGCAATGTTTACTTACACAGCCTCCACGTCACTGCCTGAATTCTTTTCATTCTCCTTGTTTCCTTGACTACCAACAATCTGTTCAGACATGACAACTTCTGGTGTTGTTGGCTGATTCTTGGCAATGATGGCTTCATTTGTTTTGTTTTCTTTGTCAACTAAATCATCATTCAGGTTCTGTGCTTGCTGTCGAGTGCCTGTTACTTCATTGGTTTGTCGGCTGCAATTAAAACACAGATTTAGGATCAAGCTGTTCATATGCACACAATGGTACCAATATCATGTGAATCTAAATGATAATTATTTATAGGATACTTAATTGTAATAAGTTTAAATACTGTATATGCCGATATATAAGACAGGCATTTAATAAAAAAATTATTTTTAAAAAATCTATGCAAATATTACACTGTGTCCATTGCGCTAGTATTATTACTAGGGTCCATCTACCAAAACTTGATTTGGACAGTTATGGGGCTTGGACGAGTTGCAGTGAGCGGTAGCCCTCCAGATACCCTTGTAGACCATTCCTCTTATAATCTGGCATATAAGGTATTCCTTCTGAATTCATAGTTACGAAAATAAATAAATCTGATATTACAATACATAGAATAAAATTATAAATTTGTTGCTAATGAAAAGATTATTTCTAAAAGCCATTTCTGGACAAATTGTCAAGATTCAGGCTGCATTTAATGCTGATGTAAAGTTAACCGATAGCAAATGTGCAAAGCAAGAGAAGATGTATTATTTATTATTTTCTCATTCAAGAAAAATGTGGGAATTTGTATTATTATGAACCGACACATCCAAATGTGTCAACTGTTTTTTTTAACAAAGTTGTGAATTGTTTCACACTATACATATGGAAATATACAGCCTTTTAATAAGAGTCTATATGCTGAAAATAATACTAGACATAAAAATAAATTTCATGATATAAAATAATTCTTTCTATAAACAAGGAAAAAGAAATCTACTTATATAATGAACAGTGGTGATTTTCTTGGCACTCTGTCCATAAATATGGACTCTTCCACTTAAAGGTAACAAGTTTGCTGATAAAAATATCTCCTACACACTATTTTAAACAATGGACTTTTCCACTGAAATGAGTTTTTTTTTGTATTATGAATGCTCTACTTTAGGATAGTGGAGGAAACCTGTATATCTGAATTTTTTTTTAATAAATAAATAAATTTAATAAATTACTCACCGTTTCAAAGATCTTTTCTTTTCACGAATTCCTAGAAAGAGTAAAGGAAAGCAAGAGAAATCAAATTAGCAAATTAAATGATGAAGATCCTCATAAAAGCTGCACTGCATAGATTAAAACTATGCATAGAAGAAAGCGAGTTATTTAATTCTGCAACAAGGGTCATTTAGACAAGGTTATAACATTTTGAGGTTGGGAGAATGGTGACTCATATCTGATTGTATGGCAGAATTGACCAAAAAAAGCACTGTATATTTTCATTGCTAACGGCCAAAACACATTGGTAATCGCACGAGAACCGGTGTATCCAAAGTTAAGCAACATCGGGCCTGGTCAGTACTTAGATTGTTGACCGCTTGGGAATACCAGGTGCTATAAGCAAGAATGGTGGAGTGAGTGATGCCACTTCAGGTGTTTATCGCCTTGAAGTCTATTTCAAATATTGTGAACAGAGACAAGAGAAACTTGTGATATGGGAAGCCTGGGCAGAGATGGCTGATACCATACCCAGCGTAAGGGCACCACATAAGTATGTGTACATCTTCATTGCAGCATCTCTTGAACACTTCCAGATTTCTTAGATATGTGTGCGTGCATTTGATGTATTCACTGTTGTGTTAAAAGATTACTTATATCAAAAGATACAAAAGTTGTTTTTTTAAATTTAAAAAAAAAAAAAAAATTTAAAAAAAATAAAAATATGGAGGGTTCAGGAAGAAATGTGATTACCAAAGTTTGTCAACATCAAGCCTGGTCAGTACTTAGATTGTTGACAAAAGTTAGATCCTCTTTAATAATACCATGGCCATTAAAACACTAAAAAAGATTTTTTTCCCCACAAGAACAAAGTCACTCATTATTGATATTAACTGACCAAAGTATTTAAGACCAATGTTTGTGTTTATTCCTGTGGAGCCAGGGCTCAAAATTAACGTTGTCTCGGGGACGAACAAATATCTTCCACGGGACGGGGGGTGTTTTTCAGGATGGTAGTGAATAAAGTCAGCCCTGTTGGAGCTAGCCCCACACCTATGCTTTCTGTCAGCATAACTTTCTGTTAGATGGACTGCCTCACAGGACTGAATGGCTCCTGGTATTTACCCTGGAGGGAAGAAGTAGATTCATACCTTTCCCAAGGGCATTAGTGTGAAGTGAACGCAAGCAACCTCAGCCAAAACTTGAATTCGGTTCACAGATTCGTTTTCGGTGTTGGTAACAGTTACACCATTCTGCACATCCTATTTAATGCCAATTATTTCAGGAAATATACAAGTTACAAAATCATTTTATTTAAACAGACCAATAAGCAAAATACAACAGTACTAAGAAAAATAGATAACATTAAAAACAGAAAGATAACAATTCACCATAATGGCCACCAAAATTCCGAGAGTATATAGTAGAGGACCTTGACGAGGCAAAATAGAAACAGCAAACAAAATACTGAATACTTGATCAATGCTATTACTCACAGTCAGTGTCTTGTGCATCTTTTCATGTTTAACAATCTTAATATTTATTTTTATCACTATTGGTAGTTTAAATTACTGGTTTTGCATCCAACTTTTGATATCAAAAGAATAAATTGAATATGTAGATTGATTATTTAACCTTTAAATTCATACAAAACATTTGAATTTTGAATCAAGGGAAATAACTAAAAGTTACCTCCCTTTGACATTTAGGTAATTGTTTTAAAAATTCTATTCATAGAAGAGTTCCGTCATTTAGGAGCAGTATCAAGCAATTCATGAACTTAAGAGTTAAACAAACAATTCCAGTACAAAATCAAATTTTAAATATTTCA
The DNA here is from genome assembly GCA_006491835.1 of Architeuthis dux. Taxonomy (NCBI): domain Eukaryota; kingdom Metazoa; phylum Mollusca; class Cephalopoda; order Oegopsida; family Architeuthidae; genus Architeuthis; species Architeuthis dux. The sequence goes on from VCCN01003880.1 coordinate 29,197,697, forward strand.
TTAAAATGAAATTAAATAAAAAAAATAAAATAAAATAAGTAATCCATTCTTGGAAACTGGAAACATTTGATTTTAAACATTGGTACACTGATAGAAAAGTCAGTAATAATTATAGGGAACGTATGTACAAATAGCATCCACAAAAATTCAGTTTAACAATTGCAGTATTTAAGACACCAACTGTTGAAGTAACAATGAAAATATATCACCAGGAATAATATACTAAAAGAAACCAGAAAAAATATATTTAATTGATAAAACAAGCAAAAACAAAACAACAGTGTAAAAGAAAGATCTAAGTACAGGAACATGCAAATTAAAAGTATCTTGATATCTTATTCCACAAATAAACTGAAAGAAAACAATATTGAATATGAAACAATGTGGAGCTGAAAGAGTAGGAAGATAAGAAATTGAATTTTCCTGCAACTAGAAGTAGAGTTAGATACCAGATTTACATTTTTATGAAGGAAATGAGAAATATGAACTGATGAGAACCGAGGTTGATAAATGATTTACAGTAACCAAACATAAATGCACTGTGAAATGCTGGCCTAAGTTCTTTCTTGTTATTGAATTAAATTATCTATGCTAATATTTGACATTTTAAAGATAAATAATCAAGTGTAGATAATTCAAGGAATGAAGTATCTTAACCCTTTATAGGGTAACCCTAAAAATATTTTAGACATCAAAACAACCTTTTTGTATGTTAAACTAGACCTAATTACAAGATATTTTCAGTTGCAAGTTTTCTGAAATTTTTTTATGTGGGCGAAACCCCCTCCGATGAAGTGATCATATTGGTGCCTTGCCCAAAAAGTGACCAAAAATGGAAAATATAAAAAAAAAATTAAAAATTGAAGTAGAAAGTTAAATAAAACATAGAATTAAAGAATAACATTCAATATAATGAATAGATACAAAAAAATTGATATTGAACAAAAAATAACACCTCCGGGTTGATTTTAAAATGTTATTGTGCGGGCCAAAAACAGGCTAATTTAATGGGGTGTGGTATACCTCAAAACAGTTTCTCTCTTTGTTCAAGCACAAGTGTACTTTGCAAAGCTTGCAGACCACATTGGTGCGGATTATGTTGTCTTTGTGGCTATAATACTTGCATGTGGTTGACAGGCCAGGTGATCATAGTCACTTGCCCAATAAAGGGTTAATTTAAAAGAAACTATTTCATATATAAATTAATAAAAATAAGCATGAAGTCAAAATTAGTGTTTATTGTTTATAGAAAAAGAAGATAAAAAAAAAATATTCTTAATTAACTCTTTGAAGCATGGTCGGTTAAATTTCATCCAACTTTTGAAGTGTTCTGTTTGTATCGTTGTGGTGAGTCATTTTTAATACCACCTTTTTGTCTTTACATATCTAGGAGCAAAGAGGTTTATATTCTATCCAACCATTTTGTTTTTATCAGCCTCACTAACAGATGGCGGAGTAGTTCAAACCGGAAGAAAAAGAAATGCTCCTCCAAGAGTTAACTTACAAGAATTTCTTTACATGTTTCGCTCAAGAAGCAGGATTTTAATAGATGAATTTGCTATTTCATTATATATTTTACATCGTATTAGCTTTCTTTACAATAAAATCAACTGAGTTTTTCTCCAGATTAAAGCTTATTGCCTTTTTGTTTGAAATTCACACTTAATGGATCATCAATACAAAAAGTCTCATTGTTCTTTTCAGTGGCATAAAGTAAAGAATGATACATTCAGTACAATTTTGACAAAGTAATTGTTAGATTTTTCCTTTACTAGTGGTGTCACTCGCTTCACCCTGCGTGATGCAGGGTGAAGCGAGTGACACCACTTTGAATGCTTGTCGCCTCACATATCTCAAACTGGAGCTGAAACTTGTGAAGCTGTAGCCAGTGTAAGAGAAGAGATTTAGTTTATCAGCTAAAATTGAAACATTTTTACATTCAAGAGTAAAATAAAATAAAGATTTAAAAAAAGAATAAAACTGACTATCATCAATTTGTTAAAATGATAAAATTCTGCACATATACTTATGTAGGTAAATTTCTATTTTAAATATCATTAACTACCCATACTCTGGTTGCTAATGGAATTGATGTATACATAAGTGAGTCAGACGCCTCTTATTTTCAAATTGAAAATATACTATGTAACAACAACAAAAAGAACTTATTGCAACAAACTACATGGTGCTCAGATGTTTTGTTCAAAAATGTATTTCCTATCAAATCAAATTTGGGAATAAAAGCCTATCATATACTCAATATTTTATTTTCAAAGAATAATGTTATTCACATACAGTAATTGTATAATCCATCCTTAAAGTCAACTCTAAAATGTAACAGTAATTGCATGTAGCAATCTCACTCATTTTTCAAATAATCTCATAACAGAACATTGTTGCAATCATCATGACTAATGAGGAGTTATTTTGTTACCACCACAACATTCTATTAGTTTTGCAATGTAACATAGAAGCAGTGTTGAAAAGCACAAGCAAAGTCTGTCATTTTAAAAAATAAAAATTCAAATATCAACATCGTATTAAAATGAAAGAAAAACTGTCTATTTCATTACACAACTCACATAGAAATATGTCTACTTTAACAAACTCAATGACTAAAGAAACCAAGAAAAACAATATACCATTATTTAAATACAAAACCCAATAGAAATATCCTGCAGTAACTTATCTCAAAATGTAAAAATACATTCTGAACTCATTCACACTGGCCTTAAAATCAAAGCTACATTGTAAATATCAAAGTTTAATAGATGTATTAAGCTTTATCATACACTATTAATAATAGAAGTAATAATAGAATTTAATAACAGCTCATTTTACATTAGCAAGGGAATAAAATCACCTGATACATTAATTTCTTTCAAAGAAACCTTTTTTGTTTCATCTGCAACCTATAAATATTCTTTGCACAATTTCATTTCAAAACATTTCAGACCTTTCCATCCAATCTAAACTTGTTTATTTGCGATATATAAAAAGATTAAAAACAACCTCCACAAGACAACTGCCACAGAAGCTGTCATTTAAAATAGACAAAAACAAGAAACACATAATATTTCAAGGATTCATATAAGAAAAAAAAGATTCCTTTATAAAAAGGATTTCTGGCTAAAAATCGAGTGGGCTCATATATGTTAAACATTATATTATTATTCTGCTTGTTTGTATGTACGACTGTTTTCTGATTATTATTCATTCTCCTCATATCATTCATCCTTTCTTTTCTCACTCCCCACCCACCTTTGCAATGTAATGAACATGGGTAGTAATGGACGAGGGTGCTTATGTTTGAATGGGACCAAAAGGGACTCAACCTTCACTATAACTGTCATTCCTTCATTACTTCTCTCTCAAAAGTCTGAAGCCTAAAAATTAACTTATATGTAAGAATAAGGATATCTTAGTTGTGGAATTTCCATGGGTCTAACACAAATGATTGGAAGATGTAGTAAATAAACTAATAAATGTGATTTTCATTTTTTTGAAGCATTGGAAATTGTATACAAGCAGGAGCCTTACCAAAAGTTCTGAAAGCTTTTAGTTAAAAGGTCTACCTACAAAAGTTTATTGCAAATGGTTTAAACTGATGACCTCCTGGAAAAGAATAGCATCTATATTAATAATTGGGAAGAGTTTATTTGTCTGTCCTCTGTAGATGGCCAAACTGTTTGATGTAGAGCTACCAAATTTGGTATGCATACTTATTGGACGTCTGCCTCACATGCAGAAGGTCCTGGGTTTGATTCCTGATATGAGCGAAAAGTGTGGAAAACTCTTCGTTAGGACACATTTCCCTGTTCACTTAGGAGCTTATTGAGTACACTAAGCTGTGTGATTAGGGCGGAAGTATCCCTTCAGTGGACTGGTATCCTGCCAAGGGGGTGGTCATAAAAACTTGTAGGAATAAAGACCTGGTCTCGACCAGACTTGAGACTTGCAAGAATCACTAAGTTGACATAAGCAACAGAAACCGGGTCTTTGTCACCAGGCTCCATACTCCATACTTGGAGTTGTCTCTTAAGAGATGGGACGCCTTACCTTTTACTTATTGGACCCTGGGGGAAGATTTTAATGTAAAAAATTGAGATCAATCCTCAGTAGGACTTTTCAGGATTATATATATCCAGCAGTTTTGCATAACTTGACTAATGGAAAAAAACACTTACAGCTCACCATCAATACGAAGCAATTGTTTTACTCATATAATAACCAGCTTTGATCCAAGTCTTGACCTCTTACCCACACGTAGACAGGTACTTCAGCTAGTTAACAATAATTTCTCTAACTTTACACAACGTTTTAGTCTATAGAAAATACCAACCAACCTTCTACAATGAATAAATCAACCATGACAGAAAGAATAGCCACTCCACAAGAAGAAATCAAAACAAAAAGATACGCAGCACATCATAGAAAAAAACACTACCAAGCAATGAAAATAAGTATAAACTGAAAAATGTACAATACGGATATGTTAAAAGGTGAAAGAATGTATGACAATGAAAGTGACCATGTTCTTCCAACACATACTGCTTCTATTGTTGTGCTTATTTCTGCCGCTCAGTCTGTCGCCATCATGCTCGCCATCTCTCTCTGTTGGAGTAATATCTAGAAAATGAAAATGAATCAAGAAATGAAAAGATGATGTCACAGGATATAAATTTTGTGAAGGATTTTTAGTTAAAAAAGGATTTTATAAATGAGAAGATACTTGACAGGCATTTTGTGTTCTCTTAATTTGCTTAGTAATACCTCCATGCAAAGAGTTGCAAAGACCAAAAAGAAAGGAATATAAACTAGCAGAACACATTGAAGATTTGATTATTTTTTGAAGGAGACTCAAGCTAACAACTAAATAATTGCTGTCCAGTTATAAGCTACTAGTAAAATACCTGCTGCTTTGCTATCAGTATATGTAGGGGTGGAAATCTAAAGTACTGTAGTATCTGAAAGAATCTCATGGGAGTGTAAAGGACAACAAAGCCATATTTAATAGAATAAAACCATCCTTATTTCACAGTTCGTAATACCAACCTAGCGCATTGTTTTCATTTGGGTATCTCTCCCGCTCTCCTTATCCTACACCCGCTCCCTCCCCAGAGTCTCTAATCTTTTCCTTTAAAACAAATTGGGTAAAAAACAAAATCATTAAAAGAATGATTTATGACTGAATTGCAGATAATGAACAAAGCTGAACCGACAAAAGATTTTGAACAAAACTTCTAAAACAAAGAGACTGTCTGACATTTTTTAAATTTCTATTGCTAACAGTTGAATATTATTTTCTACTATTAATTCTACTAGTACTATTTTCTACTTTTTCAAGTAAATTTCTATTGCTAAAAGATTTTTTTAAAAAGTAATTGTCTTGAGAAAATAGTCATCTACTCATGAGTAAACATGAAGTAATCGTCATAAAAACAATTTATACTATTATTCTGCTTGTACCTATCTGTGTTTGAATGTTATGCTTTCAGTAATAACAAAAGGAAAAGGTTAGGTAGTTTAATAAGCGGGTAGAAAGGGACAGGGGAGAAAAGAAAGTTTGGTAGTTTACTGAGGGAGTAGGAAGATTTTCGCTTATCAAATTTAATGAAAGTGGTGTGTTACAATACTTCATCCAATAATAAATATTAATCCATGTATGTATAACATTTCGATAAAAACATGGACAGGCAATGAAAATTGGGAGGGATAAGGGAGAGAATGAGAAGATACAGGCAAAGGGTGAGAGAAGAGCAGAAGCATGAGATAATGGATAATCTTAGGTGTCAACACCCGTAGAATTTCCAATATTAGATTATTTTGTTAGTTGAAGGTAGGAAGAGAGACGATTGAAAATAAAGTTAGGTAGTTTAATAAGAGTGTAGGAAAAGAAAGGACATAGAAGCTAGTTAGGTAGTTCAATAAGAATGTAGGTAGGTAGGTAGGTAGGTAGGGAGGGCAGAGAAGAAAGATAGGTAGTTTAATACGAGGGTTTGAAGGGAGGGGACAGAAAAGAAATCAGCTCGTTTACTGAGGGGATAGGAAGATGTTTGCATATAAACCTAATCCATGTATGTATAACATTTCGATAAAAACATGGACAGGCAATGAAAATTGGGAGGGATAAGGGAGAGAATGAGAAGATACAGGCAAAGGATGAAAGAAGAGCAGAAGCAGGAGATAATGGATAATCTTAGTTGTCAACACCTGTGGAATTTCCAATATTAGATTATTTTGTTAGTTGCTTCATAAATTTTTCACAATTAAGAGCACCCCTCATTCAAATCATTTATTTTTCTCAATATTTTAACTGGCCTGCATTGTTATAAAGAGCTATTTTTTTTTTAAATTCTTGATTGAAAATCTAATCTGATTGAAATCTTTTAATACGCTTTAACATAGTTAAAAGGTTCCAAATATTAGGAAAAATAACACATTTTAAGGACACAATATGATTTGGTTAATTATTTTTTTCTTGCCTAAAAACTCCAGAAAAAGAAATAATGAGGAAGTGTGATGTAAGAACAGGAGGAAAAAAGAAATAAAAAGTAAGAAACCACTTAAAAAAAATACAGTCTATAGTTGACATTTACTTTCTAGGATGTTGCAGATGTTTAACTTTTGACTAATCAAAAACCTTTCAAAAAGGTTAGCTGCTTCCTATGAAATTCACACAAACTAAGTTTTTCCAAAAGAAAATAGAAATAAAGAAAAGTTAAATTTGTATTAATACCAGAATAGGTGATTTGTATTTTAGGTTGTTGAAAGCCAGTATGACTGCTGATTTTCATACTTGATTTTAGCGACAGGTTCTCCAATATAGTGATGATTAGATTATAATTGAAATATCTGGAAAATCTGAAGGTGATATACAATCAGGTTAACTGTAAAATTTAATTCAGAATGCTTCAGATTTTCAAGTTTGATTTTTGAAATATGAAAACAAAAAAAAAAACAAAAATAAAATCAAGATAATATTGCTGCCAATAATACTACTAGTGTAAAAGTAATAACAAATATGGCAACAAGAGATCACGGAAAAACGAAGGTTAGGTTTAAAGGTTAGATTTGATCTGCCAACCATAGGCTTCTCATAGCTCAATTGGTAAGAGAAGCTGGTAGGTTTCCAATCCGCGCTGTGTACTAATGGCCATGGATTGACATAGTTGTGATGAAAGAAAATACTAGTCATAAAGCCTTTACTTTTTCATCTTTCCATTAATAGTCTAAATTTGAAGAGAAACTTTCCTTCTTTCATGTATAATCTGGAGAAATTTATTTGCTAAGATTTTGAAACCACACAAATGACAAATGATGAAAGCATTATCTTATTTGCTCTTGAAAAATTTACAGAATTTTCATTTTACCGTAAATTTGGCTATGATTGAATATCTGTAGAGTAATCAAGTCCTATGATTGTACTAAGTCTTCATGTTTCATAAGAACATGAAGTCTTCCTTAAAATGTAGCAGACTAACTATAGACAACACCTCTTTCAAATATAATATAATTTCCACTCTTAGTGTCATAAACTCCTAATTGACAGCATAACTCTTCTTGTTCAAATTATTATGTCAGATGGAATGAAAAATAAATAAAAAATTCACTCAAAGTTAGAAGGGGGGTAACTTTGATCAGTAGTTATTCCCCTTGCTCTTAACACCTTCATTTCCTTATATGAAATTAAGAGTTAATGGTCAAAATTATCAAATAAAACTGATTGATGATTAGTTGAAAACAAAATAAGTAATAGCATACCTCTTAAATTCTTTTGTTAATTTAAAATAAAATGGAGCAGGTCTGGTTAGTCAGTCAATAGAAACTGTCACGTGACCAATGATTTTGGCAGAATGCCATGTTGGGGGTGATCAATTAAAAAATTGGAAAAAGGGGTGATCAATGAATAAGTTACTTCTATCACCTTTTGTTGGTCAGTGATCACTACAAAAGTCTGAATTAAAAAAAAAAAATACAAGCGTGAATGCTGCTGAACACAAACTAAGGGAGCAATTTAGCATAAACTTATTATGCAAATTGATCCCTGACTAAAAACCTATTCAAGGAGGATTTATTTCTAGACATAAGGAGTAAAAGTTTAAATTTTCAGCCCTCTAGTTCCATTGGTGCGGCCTGTACGTGCCATACATGGTTCATTCTCAGTTACGGGAAACAAATACAAGTATCAACATTTTACCACCTTGCAACTAAGATCCAACTCCTGATTTCAATTCATAGTCTTGAAATTTTGCACCTGTGAAGTAGATATTTACATGGGACTATGGGGGTGTTTGCACACTTAGTGGTAGTGAGATATGCCATACATTGACATGACAATAACGTAGACCAGATGACCATTGAAATTCATTGAGAACTATTGAGATCGTCTGTCAGTCCACCCACTGACATGAGTGAATACATATACCTCTCCCGAATTCATTGGCAGAGGTAAAAGATAGAGAGAGAAAATCATTTCTGCCAATTTTATTGAATTACTTCTTACACATGGCGTGTTGTAAGAGTATTCAAATAAACAAAATTGTCAACATGACACATGAAATAAGTATATCACTGACCTTCATGTGACATTTGCATTGGACTTGGCACAGAGTTATTTTGGTAAGGACCATTGAGAGCCTCAAGCAATGACACAGCTTCATAGCCAGGAGGAACTCCTTCTTGACTCACAAAATTATCTTCTTCACCGCCACCCTGAAAAAAAGAAAAAGAAATCTTTTTTTAACTAAAGTGATAAGAGAATATCAAACAAAAATCATAATGCTAAAGAGTTCATAATTCATTTTCCATGACAAAAGAAAAGCCAAATTGAAAACAATCACAAAACAAATTTAAGAATTTATAATTCCATAATTTAAAAAAAAAAATAACCTAATTAATGGAATTGTATAATTAGGAATTAATCAGTTAAGCCTTAACACAACTCAGTTTTGAGCCATGGAACACTTTATGCTCTTCACACCCAAACTGCCCACTTGTGGGGGGGGGGGGCACCCCGAGTTCAGAATCACTGCTCTAGAGCAGAGCTTGCCAAACCTTTTGCATTGGCAACACATTTTTAGAACATATAATTTTTTGTGACACATTACTTAAGTTTACTAAAGATTCCATAGTAACTAACTTTGTGAGGTATAAAAGCGATGAGGTAATTGTGTTGTGGTTACTAAATATCACAAAGAAATTACAAATATTCTAGAAAGTGCCTTTAAGTTCACATATCAGTCTATTTTTTTTTTTTTTTTTACAAAAAGTTTGTTTCTCTACAGGTATTTAGCCACTTAAGATGAATAGTGTTAAAATTTTGTCTATTCAGGAGTACTTGAAGTTTGGATTTATACTATAAAACACATATGGGGCATGGAGCAAAAGAGGTTAGGAAACATTGCACTAGGGTTTTGAGAATTAGCAAAATCAGATATTAAGTGTTTTCCTTTTTAGTCGTGATGAAGCAAAACAGTTAAAATTCAAAAGTTCTTCCACGTTTAATTACCTGCTGAGTTAGGTTGGAAGATACCTGTTTTCTTCTCATGGCTCTAATCTGCAAAAGTGCCCTGAAAGGAGCACGACAGATAGGACAGTTACTGGCCTGGTAACGCAATGACTCGGCACAATTATTGCACAGGCACAAATGACGGCAGGGAAGAATCAAGGTATCACGCATGTCTGACATACAAATCACACACTCAGAGCCAGTGTCTTCAATGTCATCATCTGCATCCAGCTAAAAACAGAAGAGAACAAAGGAAATCAATCATTATTAGATAATAATTGATCATACAACAGAAGGCAATGATTTATCAAGACTGACATTTTTCAGAAAAAAAAAATAGGTTCTTTTGCAAATAGTTTATATTAAAATCCAACAAACTCTTGGCTTTAACAACCAAAACAATTTCAACACTAAATCTTCATTTTTATGTTAAAAACAATAATAGAAATTAACTCATAATTAACCCATTGTCACTTGTCACAACTTAAGGTGCACATTTAAGTAGCAATTTAAATTTGTTCTAGGATACCCTGCACAAGCTGCAAGAAATTCCATTCATACTGATATTTATATTCTTGTCATAAAAAGCTGTCATCATTTTGCAAGATTATGTAATGAATAATTTGGTACACATTTATTAGCTGAATTTTGATCTGAAGCTTTCACTATATAATGTTCAATCAATGTGATTAATTCTCACCACTGAATTAAGTGCATTGACAAGGAAAAAGATTATGCTTGTGGCCCACAACAGAGTAGGCTAAATGAAAAATTTCCTGAAATGTTAAATCCAACCCTATATTTTTAAAATCAAAATAGATAGCAAATGCTACATATTTTAAAACACAAATCTTACCTTTGATCTTTCAAGGTTTTTGTTTTCAATACCATAAATTTCCTGTAGTAAATAGCACAAGCCACCAACGCATTGTTTCTGTTTGAGAGGTTTAAGTACATAACCACTGTCAGCAATTTTTTCCACAACAGTAAAAGTAACGTGAGAATGGCCAGCATGCTCTGCAATAAGAAACCAACACGAGTATTTAACAAGAATGCTTTAAGATTTTACAAGTCTCTTAATCATTATAATAGCTAAGCATTCAACAGCACTATTTAGTTAGCTTTGAGAAACAAATTTGCATAAAAATAGAAAAAATAGACAGAAATTGTGAAATAAAACAAATATTTTGTATTCTATAGAAAATAGCATTTCTTACACAGTGTCACCTGCACCCAAAATATTGACCGTAAAACAATATTTTATATCCTTAATTTTTCCTATATTCAAGCTTCTACATAAAAATTAATGCAGGCTTTTAAAGATACAAAGATTTATTTTAAACTGTATGTTCAACATACTATCTAAGTTTCCTTGTGGGAAAGAAAGTCAGCTATAATTGAGTCATTATACCAGAGTTTTGTTTAACATAAGTTTAAGATTCAATCTTGCTGGTATTTTTACTTTAAAGTAACTAAATTATCAACTATATTTACTTTTGAATATAACATCTTGCTTATACTTTGTTCTATTTTAAAAGAAACCTACAAACCTGAAGACCAATCACAGTTTTTATATTACATTTATGAAAAACAAAGCTATGAAACTTTCATTAATAAAGTTAAGTGAATAATAAATAGATTTTTCAATATAAACCTAATTACCTATTTCTTTATGTAAAAGAAACATGAAAAAAAAAAATCTTTTAAAAAAAAAAGTGAATTTTACAGACCTTCCTCTTCTACAATACACTGGATGACAACTGGAATAACTTCTTTGTCTGGGTTGTACTGCCACTGAAAAGAGAGACAAATTAAAACATATCCGGTTCATTAATCAATAGAGCCACTCCCCAAATTACAAACATTCAAGTTGCAAACTATCAGAGATACAAACAAACCTGTCTGTAAATTCAAATTTTGGTTCAACTGCTGCACAATAGATGGCATTACTACAGAGGATCAGTGTCACCTTGAAAACAGTTGTTGTCTCTCTGTGGCGTCACAGTGTTATTTGTGATTATCTGTGGTTTTCACAAATATATATGTTGCGAAGATCTAAGCACAGAGTTTCTTTAAAAAAAAAAAAAGGGTCACCACTGTTTTTTTAAAGAAATTCTTTGCTTAAATATTGGGTACTTTTTTTGAGGCATTGTTAAATATTTACAACTGTAAGATACTATGTAATTTCTATAATTAGATATTAGTCTTTAACCCACCTTACTTACATTGGTAAGTAAGTTGCAATGTTTAGACTCAGTGGTAAAACTTCAAGAGTAAAGGAGTCATAAGGTGTAAGAATGTGTTAGAAACAAATCAACAAGCTTTAAGAACAGTTTAGAACATTTTATTTTAGTGTGAAAAAAAAAAGTATACAATTTGTATACAAGCACACATAACAATCATATTTACACAATATCTAGGGCCTTAAACCTTTGCGGTGTTGTAATAAACATCATAATTCTTCTTAAAATCATTTACATCTGTTGATAGCACTACATATTCCTATAATCTATTCCATAGTCCCACCACTCTATTGCTAAAATACAATTTTCTGATATTCAATCTACTTCTACCGTATATGCGGGGCCTCTCAGTCCCTTGTAGACCCTTCTAGTAAAAAATACATCAGGTTTTACTACTTCTAAACCATGCATAATCTTAAACATTTCTATTGTCTCCACGATCCCTCCTATTCTCTAACGATGTTAACCCTTTCAAGACATCAGTTTATGGTGAGAGAAGACATCAGTGAAGAAATGTACAAATTAACAGAAATCTTTTATATAAACTGAGTTGAAATAACTTTTGAGTGAACAATTATATTTTTTATTTTATTTTTATTTATTTTATTAGATGAAGTATTGTAAATCATCATTATTAATTTTTTGCTACTATTTACCTTCATCTTAATTGTTGCTTTTTATCGCAACTAAAATCAGGCTGTTTCCCTTCAGCAGTGAGTAAATAAATTAATAACACGGATCGGAATAAAGAATAAGTTTCAGGTAGGAATTGAACTCACGACCCTCTATCCGAGCTGTTAATTCATTTACTCACTGCTGAAGGGAAACCAGCTTGAGTTTAGTTGTGATAAAAAGCAACAACAATTAAGTTGAAGGTAAATATTAGCAAAAAATGAATAATTATATTTTTGTTTAAATTTTAATGTACTTAATCACCCCAACCTCAGTACCAGCAAGCAAGTCAGTGATAAAGTAAATAGATTTATTATTACTAATGAACATTTGGACTTACAAACAAACCCCAGAAACCTATCCTGTTTGTAAGTAGGGGAGCTCTTGTAAAAAGTTAACCATTTCACACCTACAGATGATAACTACAACTTGTTATATATAGATATTAAATTAAAACTTATCTACTATATACCTAATGTTTATGTGAACATGCCATTATTCAGAAGATTTTATATGATATATTACTTTGTATGTTAGGCCTTGCTTACAGTGATAAAAAAGTAATTACCAAATTGAGTCCCCTATAAAAGAATAATGGTAAATTTATACAGAAACAAATATAACAGAGCAATCACCTGGGGGTAAGATTAAAAATTTTAGGCATATTGGAAATAGACAGAAACATTGATATACTTAATATCTTGATAATTAATGGAAATTGAGAAGTTGACATGTTTGATGTTCTTATAGCAACTTTTCACCACATCAAGAAAAAATTTTTTTCTAAATTTGTTATCAGCCTTTTTAATGTCCATTGCTGCACATAGGCTTTCCCCAGATAAATGTAAGACATGGGGAGTAATGACATGTTGGCAGGGGAGAAGAGATGGATACATGCCTTTCCCAAGG
>VCCN01003880.1:29216956-29228871 GCA_006491835.1 Architeuthis dux
TATAATATAAAAAATACTGTAAGCAGCACTTTAGAACACAATATTTCTGTTAAAAAATAACCTTAATAGGAAACTAAAAAAACTTATTCTGATGACGTTTATAAATGTGTGTTATTGCCACAGATGTTAATTTTGGATCTGTAAAATTTATGATACTTAAAACTGTAAAGGATGACTGGAACCATTGGAAAGAAAGTATAGCTTAGCCAAGATCAAAAGACTGAAATAGTGATAAAATACAACTCATTTCTTTCCAAACACAGAAATTCTTTATATAAAACTAGATCATCTTAAGAGTATTTTTTATTAAAAATCAATCAATTTCATCAAGTACAAATAATTTTCTTTTCCACCTGTGGAAGATAGAAATTCAATCATTTTAATACCATTAGAAAGTAAACAAAGTCACAGTATCATATGTAAAATACATAACAGTAATAAGAAAATATATTTATAAAATATGTAATCATTTATATAAGATTTGAGATTTTATATAAGACTGAGCAAAATATACTTACAGGAATTGGTTTGTTTCCTAAGAAGTTCAGATCTTGATTTTCACCAAACAAATAAGCTTCTGGTTGTGTCATATCAAATCGTTCCCCACCCATAATAAAATGACTGCTGAAGTAGCTGCCTGTAAATACATTAAAACAGATAAGTCACAGAGTGACATGCAGTTATATGCAGCCAGCTACATAAGTTGAGCTGCAGGCTTAGAATTAAGATGACAGTAAAGCTAAGGATCAAATCTAAATGTGTCATTAATTAGGGTCAGATTTTTAGTCCATAGAAACCTTTGAAACATACTCATTGTACATTAGATTTAGAAGTATACAGCCTCTTCTTTTCTAAAACTACTATCTACAAAAGGTATACATTTCTACTGTATTATATAAACAAAAGTAATACCCTATTCAAGTCAATGAAAAGAATGTATTTGAAAAGTAACATAATTTATTGCATTTTATCTTTTTAGTTAATTATTCATTTGTAAAGTAGAGAAAAAAAAAAGTTACAGAAGACCATTAGATTACTGAACTAATTTGTGAATTTGCCTCTTTAAAATGTTTTGTGGAGTGGATCTCTTTAGGACTGAGAAAAATAAACACTAGTGAGGTGACACCAAGTAGAAACTGGATTGTTGCTTAGGAATTTAGTTGTTATGATATGCTGCCACAAAAAGGTTATTCCGGGGGTCAAACACCTGTGCTGAAATGTAAGTGACCCCGCTCACCTTAGGAAACAGGTATATGCAATGGTGTCCAACAAACAGGATGTGGATGACACCTGCGTGGGCATTCGAGAAACCCATAAAGCAGACGAGAACAGAAAACTCAGAGACCGCTGTCCCTGTTGGGGACAGACTGATGGTTCTCCTCATCTCTCCCAGTCTTCACTCTCTGGCCGACAAAGATGTATGCTGTGAAATAAAAATATGTCTTATATTTTTACAAACGAGTCTTTGAGTCCGTCCTTCCTTTCCATCCAAGCCCAGGACATTCACCCCACTATACAACATAGTTACTAGAAACTTTCCTCTTTAATTTTTCGCAAGTAAAAGTAGATAATTGATATTGGAAATTTTATTAAAAGATCTTGGCTGTTTTCTTGGGAATTGAAGTGAAGAAGCTAAACACAAGACTCAATTTCTCCTGTGCCGTGCGACACATGAGGTAGTCAAGGCGCCCCACCGTGTACAATTTTCAGCCAGTCTGGTGTTGTTGTTCCAGCTTCTGTTAACCAGTCAGAGTTCCATCTCCACTGTCTTTCATCAGACCATTTGGGCCATCCTCTGGTTGTTGATATGGGAGGCTGTTGGGAACTTTCACTGACCTCTTTATTTGATTCCAAGATTCAATAGAATAATAAAGTTATTGATATTTTTGAGGAGGTTTTGGAATTGTGAATTTTTAGATGACCATATTTATTTAGTTTTCTTTGCATCTTTTTTTTATCATAGGATTTCCTTTGTTCTGGATAATTTTACCCAGGTAATAAATGGAAGGGAAAGTAAAATATTGCAACCTCATAATGGTCCATATCATTATTTACTGTTTAATAAAATGCTAATAAAAAATAAAACTTCTTACAAATTTCTTTTCTAAACTAAAGCATGGCCTTAAAAATTTACTTGTATAATATGTCAAGTATATGTCTATATTATTTGTCTAACACCACAACTTTCATATTTTTATGTGAGAGTTACTTTCATTAGGAGACTATTTTGTTATTTGTAAGAGAAAGATGATTGTACACAATAATATTTGAATTCTGTGACAATTTCTCAATTGAATTAGCTTCACACCTCTTTATTTTCTAAGTTTTTACATAATCGCAATTGCAAAATTACTTAAATCCGCTGTCAGTTTTTGATGGCTAGGGTAAACTAGTAACAAGCAGACCAACTTAAACTGGGTTGATGTTATTATCTGTTCATTTTAATAAGTTAACAACTACACTTACAACCAGTGCACCTGTGCGTCAGTGACTAACTGGTGTAGCTTAATAAACCTGTGCACACTTACACTTGAACTATTCAAGACTGCTATATTGCATATTTACCTGTTGTTTATAACTTGAACCCAGAAGTAAATCATATTGTTGTTAAACAAAAATAATAAACACTAATTTCATTTCTAAAATTGTTGGTCATTTATTTTATACAAATGTACTTGGTAATTCATATTGCATAAATCCTTTAGGAACAAAGTTTAATGAAAAAAAAATGGTAATATTGTGTATTGTTCCTTGTTAAATGTGATGTGAATTGAATTTGAATGAAAATTAACGCTCATCATGACACTTTGTAAATGTGAGGTGAAAGCTTAAAGTCGATGTCTTGTTCGTTGCAACCAAATTTGTGCATAAGTGAATCAGGTTGTCTGCCTGTTATGCTGGTCAACAGAGCTGTGTAGCGTCTTGTGTGCCTTATATTTTGTGTTGAAAAAGGAACACTGTCTTTGTGTACGGAAAAAGGTGATTTTTCCTAACTTCTGTCTTACAACACATTAAAATTAAAATAGGGCATTATTTAAACAAAAATCAAATTCTTAATCTTTAGTTTCATTATTGATCAATTTTCTAAGTTAACAAAACAAGAAGAGGTAATTAATCAGAACTAGAAAATGCTGTGTCTAGCGTGTCAGTATGTTTACACTACAATTTGAAAGATTAACGCATGGTATTGGTAACTAAAATATTTGTATTCGTTTTGGATAAAAAACGAATTTGACACATCTGCAGCAGCAGTAGTAGTTATATTATCAGCAGCCACCCACCCAGCAGAACAACTACGTATGTTATGTTCGCATTACCCCACTTCCTCTCTTTCTGGTTTTTAAGTCACAGATATACAGACAGCTTGCAAATTATATTAAGGATCTTATGAAATTTTATAAACAGGAAAGAGACAGGGATAGTGATTTTTAAAAGATGAAAGTGACAGAGTTTAGTGACATATTCAACATAGAAAAATCATTTCTATTCACTGGTGGAGTTTTAACATTAACGGGGCGATTATGACACTTGAATTGTTGAGAACTGGAAAGATCAGATCAGAAAATTGTTTGTTCTCTGCTCTGAATGATTTGCTTCAAATTGCAGAAATGTGATTTAAAAAATAAAATAATTATCCAACTTGTGAAAACTAGTGTTTGTTCACTATCATTCATTAAGGCGAGAAACTTTCATCTTACAAAACAAAAACAAAGTAGACAGGTCTGGTAAGTCACTCAATAGAAACCGTCAAATGACAAAAGTCTTTTGGCAGCATGTTGGGGTGATCAATCAAAAGTTGGAAAACGGGTTCCCGGTTGGTCAATAAATAAATTACTTTTCTCACCTCTTGTTGAGCAGGGATCACTAAAAAGGTCTGATTTTTCAAAAGAATAAGCGTGAATAGATTGCTGGACACAAACTAAGGGGTCAATTTAGCATAAACTTACATTGCAAATTGACCCTCCACTAAAAACCTATTTTAGGCAGGGAATTTAAAAAGTTTTTTTTCAAAATAGAAGTTTTTTTCTAGACATAATAAGGAGTGAATGTTTAAATGTTCAGCCCTCTAGCTCCATTTGTGTGGCCTGTACGCATGATACATACATAGCCAGCCAGACCAACTTGAAAACTGAAGAAACCCATGTTGACAGTTTTGGTTGACGGTTTATGTCTTTACGGTTGAATGATTAAAAATTTGCATCTTCTTGTTATTTAAAGAGAGCATCATTTACTTGCTCTCAATCGTTTTATTTAATAATAAGTTTGACAAATGCACAAAAAGTGGAAATTTACGGGGAAAAAAAGGGCATGAATACAGATTAAACGAAACAATTTTAATTTTGTTTTTTTAAATGCTTAATTGGAATTTAATTAAGAATTTACACCAGAGAAAGAATCAATGCAATTATGTAGCAACAAAAAAATCTACATCATCATGTAGTACATGTGTTCTGTGTTTTTAAGGATTATCATAGAAAAATACCTGTTGTAAATTTGTATTTAAATTCAAATTAAACATCAAAATTATCCCTAACCCTTTTGTCAATTTAAAATTAAATTAAACATTTAAAAAATCAAAATACGAATGGGAAAGTATAGACAATGATTTGGGACGTTAAAATATGATTTGACTAATCTAGATTCTAGATGTTTTTTGAATATGTGGCTGAATTCCGGGAAGTCCGAATTATTTATTACAACACCATAAAAATACTTAGGGCTTTTAATAATGGGTAAATTTAAATTATGATGCGTGCTTGTATATACATTTTGTATACTTTTTTTCACACTAAATAAATGTAGTCGAATTGAACAGTTCAGTTTTGGTTTTTTAATGTTGGTCTTTTGAATGGAAAATGAATGAAAACAAACAAAAAAGTTAACAAAGATTATGAATTTTAATCTGAAAAAAACCCTAATGCATGACAGGCAAACAGGAAAAAAGGGAAGAAATATGAACAAAAACAATGCTGAATTAAAAAAAAGAGGATATTTCATACCAACCTGATTTGGGAGGATATCTGTAGGCATTATTATTGCCATAGTCCACCACATCATTTCCTGCATTTCTACGACTGGCTAGAGCTCCCATCTTTAGATTATTAATATTCTGCGAAGCTTGTTGACCATAACACTAGACTTAGCTGAATATTAACAGAAACATAACCAACTAGAAGTTGGATGTTTGCTCAAACAAACAAATAAATAAATATTATTTTCAACACCTGTCACTCTCTTGTATTTCAATGGCGGCCACAAAGCAGACGTCAGTTTAGTATCGCAACTTCGCAACGATGCGAGATATTTTGCGAGATTTGTAAAGTACAGTTTTTTTGTCACCGATCATCATAATAACGGTTAATACCTAAATCCAGTTCTACGTTTTAAAAAATAATGAAAAAAAAATTTCTTCCGTTTTTTTAGATTATTTTTTTTGTCGTATTTACGTTTTTCCGAGTATTATTCATGTTTCAGTCAGTAAGGCGGCGGGTCGGCGTTTAATTCATAGAATCAACATCAGCATCGGTATTTTGAATAACAAACCACGCCCACTAATATGATTATTGACCAATCAACGGCGTGGATTCCGAGCGAGCTGTCAATCAACTGACTAGCAATAACAACATCAGAAGGCCGAGTCGTAAGTAGGTGAAGATCAACGGATCGGTGTTCATATACACAGAAATGGATAATTTAAAACAACAAGTAATGATAAACCAGTTTGTCTTGGCGGCTGGATGCCATGCCGAACAAGCAAAACAATTGCTACAAGCAGCAAAATGGCAATTTGAGGTAAATTTGTGTTCGGAAAAGATATGTATGATTCTGTAGTAGTAAACGATTGAAAGTCTGTTGTGTGGGGGACACACAACATCATGGCGTATAAATGTTTATCATGATTTTACTCAAGGCAACAATATTTATAATTATGACATTCCCGGACAATCTACCTTTCTTATTGATCTGTTTTTGATTTTTTTTTTTAAATTTAAAAACTGTCTATCTGTTATATGACCAAGTTGTTTTTGTAATTGTTTTTGCAGGCGGCTCTGAGTATGTTTTTTCAAGATTCATCCGTTCCCATGTGTCGAACATGCAACGGCAACCATACAAACGGTAGCTACCCGGTGAGTACTGCGACGATTCAAATCCAATCTTTTTTCCCCCCTATTTATTGTATATTAATTTATATACAGACATTAATTCAAGACAATCACTTTTTTTATCATTGTCTGTCCGTAGCCACTGTTATTTTCCCCCTCTATTGACCCTATTATCATAGTTGTCGCCGCCGTCATGATGTTGATAATAATAATAATAACTGTAAGAGAAATTTGATATAAAAATTCAGGGTCAAAATTGGGGGTGACATTATACTTAAGTGTAGAAAAAGAAATAACATTATAATATATTACTGACTTTTAGCAACAAAAAGTGGGGGTCGCATTATATTTGAGATCACATTGTAACTCTAGTAAATACGGTATATCCTAGTGTTGCCAATTTAGATATTTTTAAATCTAAATCTAGATGTTTTTGGTTGCGTCTACATGTCAGAAATTGCTATTTAGATTATTTTCTTTAATAAAATAACTAATGTTTTTATTTAATTTATAGTAATAAAATGGTTGAAGATTAAAGTCACGTTTAATTTATTGATAATATGTAATTTATTTCCTCGATTTAAAATCTAAGATATGGATCTGAAGAATCTAGATGTTTGTAGATGGTTTTCGACTCAATTCTAGATGTAAGCTTGAAAATAAAGTTGGCAACACTGATCCTATTACTCCACCATGTTTACTCGTCGGCTACTTCCCTTCTTTTATAACAAGTCTGCATTCTTTTATTTATTTTTTTTACCCTCTACTAAAAATACTAACTCATACCGACTCACAGCCAAATGTATACAAATAAATAAACATCGCAATTATCTATTTAACAATCTTATCTCCCCACAATGGTATTAATTGTTTAGGATTATATCTTTACCTCGAATATCGATGTTTTTAAAATAGTAGTCGGCGAATTACACTTAGTGTCCTACAACTACCAACAACGTTGCTGATTTTGGGTTTTTTCATATATGTCAGTTATTTATGGATATTTTAATGGCTAATTATTTAAACAAATTATTCATTTACCAATTTATATTTTAAGTATATTCATTGTTCATCACACAATGTTTGTTTCAATTTAACACCACACTCCATAATTCATTGGAATTATTTCGTTTTGTAGTGTTTTAATATTGTTGATCATATTTTCTCTCTCAAAAAATGACCAACTGAAGATACAATTACACAGGGTAGGGTAAGCATTTAAGGTGTGAGTATTTTAGAAATTGTGTGGTAAGCTAGTTTCATTTTATTTTGTATAGGTTTGTTTTTAAACATTAGAGTTTACTGTTTTATCTGAAGGGGGGGGGAGTTCCAGTTATGAAATGGATGTTTCATTCCCCCCCCCCTATTTTTTATTATCTTATTCTTATATTTTTATACCATGTTTACTTAACTTTCTATGTGTTCTTTGTGTGTGGTGTGTCTGGCTACTATCTTCCTGAGTCATCATCTTGCCAGTTTTAAGTTGTTACTTAGAATAGCAGCAGCAAAAACAACAACAACACTCAGAATAATTGTATATACACATCACACCTATAACCTTATACTCACGCACAACTATATGACTTATGTAATGCGCGTACATAAACTAGGAAATACTTATTAAGTTTCACCCAATTAATTATTTAAGCTTTGTTAGTAAGCAAGTCGGTCTATATGGGCAACACATGTCAATTAGTACTACTACTATGACTACTACTCCACAATTGGTCGCTCATGTCTGGATGGCGACTATGAAGCATGACTACTTATATTTATTTTTCCATACTAAACTTTAACAAACAAAACAACTATAATTTATTTATTTCTATTATTCCATTAATTGCAAACACATTAAAGATTTATTTTCGATAGAGCCTTTCTCCAAGAAGAGTAAAACAGCCTGTCTGTCTCACTCTTTTTTTTTTCTTTTTTAAGAGAATATAATGGCCTGAGCGATATTTGATTAATAATAAATTATTATTAATAATAAACAAAGAACTGGTTTGCATTGTCAATACAACTAATGAGTTTGTTATCGAATCTGTTATCATTCGGTCCGTTAAACAATCCAGATAAAAATAAAACTGATTAATAATAAAATTCTTAAAAAATAATAATAATAAACATCCTGGCAATTGTTATCTTTTCCGCGTTAAATCCAATCATTTTAAGCGTTCAATATCATGGTTCTAGAGACTAGAGAAGGGTTATCGTTTAAAATCATACTGACCCTAACTTATATACTTTGTTGTTAAATTCAAACGAACATAGTGCTACGAAAAAGAACGCTGAAAATGAGTGCTGAATTTAACACGCAAAAGGTAACAATCGCCATATCCTGACTTATTCGTGTAAATGCGTTTCATTTTTACGCGTGTACTACTCTTTGATGAGTCATATTACAATATTCAATTTTGAATTCTTGTCGCTCCCTCTAAGTTTAAAAATGTGAATTAAAGGGAGAAAAAAACGTTACTCCTAATAATTGAATGAATAGGGTTTCTTTTTATGGTTACTTTTCCTTGTTGTGGGTTAAGGGGGGATTTATTGAGTGGGGAAAGTAGAGAGAGAGAGTAATAATCTCCATTAAAAATACCACGCATAACTTTCCTTCCACATTTTAAAACTTTAAAAATCTTCCAGAAAAGTGGAATCTTTAATAACATCTCAAGAGTAACCAACAGCTCAAAGTAAATGCGTTCTATTAAAAAGAAAAACAACATGGTCATGAACTGGGTGTAAATGCGTGCACAAAAAATCTTTTATTTGTAAATACGTACACCCAGACAGATCCACCCTAATATAGCTGTGACGGCGGCACCCCAACCTTTTACCCAGACATGTGTTCCTGTTAATGTTCACCAAGCAGCAGCAGCAGCAATATAAAGAATTAGCTTTATTAGTCAACAACACGCACTGACTGTGTGTACATTATGGACAGGAAATGGCATGAGTGGCCCACATTGGTTTATTATTTCATCATAAACTACGACTGTGCCTATTTTTTAATGGCTTCATAAGACATAAAACCACTCCAATCAGTTAATTATGAGATTTTTTTTTCTCATATTTTCGGGCTTGGTTCGTTTCTGAACTAATGTGGGACTGTTTCAATCAATCAACGTTTCGGCATTTCAACCTTCCTTTTTTTTTCTGGCTGCTATCATTCTTTCAATATTTTCTTTCAGTTTCCTTTCTATTTCTCTTGCTAAGAAATACTTAGTAAGCAAAAACAATGCTTACGTATAGCTTGTTGAATCTTTTAAGATTCTTAGAATAGTTAGTATTTAAAATTAAAAAATATTGTTGTGGTTTTCTTTATTTTGATTTCTCCCTCAGTTTCTGATCATTGTCCCCTTTTTAAAAAAAAAATCAATATTTGCCTCAATTTTCAGGTATTGCCTTAAACCAATTAATCTCATTTTTAAATCGTTTTAAATACAAAAGCTTGTAAAATATAAATAAACCTTTT
Organism: Architeuthis dux; assembly: GCA_006491835.1. NCBI lineage: Eukaryota > Metazoa > Mollusca > Cephalopoda > Oegopsida > Architeuthidae > Architeuthis > Architeuthis dux. Next base: position 29,226,533 of record VCCN01003880.1, read on the forward strand.
AGTTTTTGTAGTGGAACATCATTTTATCTGATATATATGTTTTCAATTCTTGATTTAAAGAAATTGCAATTTTTAAATCATTAATTATCACTACTAAAATGAGTCGTTTCGAGCAAGCTTTTGAAATTCCATTTTTCCCCCTAGCATTAAAAAGCAACCAGGTTACCAACAAGTTCAAATTAGCCAAGTATTTGTTAACTTATAATGAATCTGTTCATGGGAATACTTAAGGTTTAACTCCTACATTATGGTTTAGTGTCAGCAAGGGTACCTGGTTGTGAAACTTAAGTTTATAGATTTAGGCCAAAGTAAGAGCAAATATTAAAGCTTTCTAAAATCCTATTAAGACACAGACGTGTTCACAATAGTGTTTAATGCTACAATTGCATAAACAAAGCATGGTATTTAACTCTTAAATTCATATGAAAAAATTGAATGTTATTATAAAGGGGAATAACCACTTATTAAAGTTACCTCCCTTCCACCGTTAGGTCATTTTTATTCAAATTCCACTGTCAATTAGGAGCGTTAATCAAGCATTTTAATTTATGTGTGTAGAAACTTTGTTTTATAGTTTCACTGAATTAGGTGTAAATGAATAATAGTAAAACTAAGTATGTTTTAGAATTAAGAAGAGGAAGTGCTTTTTTTCTGCCGTTGAAAGGGCTAATATTTTTTTGTTGGGCTAATATTTTTTTGTTGGAATTAAACTAACATCTAAAATGCTATTAAAAGAAGGATTTTAAGCAATCAATTGTAAACAACATCTAAAGAATTAGGAATTCTTTTATAGCCCGAATGTAGGAAAATTGTTTTCTATTATGTAAAGAGTTCTGAATGCATGTATGAAAGATAAATATTGCATAATAAGAGCACACTGACACAATTCTGTTGACTAGCCACTCATGTGAGAAAAACACCCTTATGTAATTGTACAGTTAAAAAAAACTTACTCTTTCCTCTCTGGTGTATTTTGATACTAGTTGTCTCTTTATGTGTAACTTGTTAGTCATGAATCTGTGAGAATGTACCATTATGGAAAATTTCCAAATTTTAGTTCAGTTACCATCTTTGATATTTTCAACCTTGTCATTCAAGCTTAAAACCAGATGTGCTGATATTTTTATCAAAATATTATCCTTTAATATTCATTGAAATTACTGGTCCTATTTTAAAATTGTTTAGTAGACAATAATTATTACTGTGTGACCCATGCAAATAAGTTTCATGTACTGTGGCCTTGCAATGCAGCAGTTTTTAGAAATTAATTTTTGTATATACGATATAGAATGGTTTTGAACGCTTGATGTAGTACAATAGTTAACAATCTCATTGGGTACCTCACTACTGTGACCTTGTGCCAGATTAAGTTAAACTTGGTAAATAACTATAAAATGGTTTTTGAGCAGTTTTGAAAACTAATAATTTGGGAATAGGGTTTTTATTACACTTAGCTTCGTCTGGTACAAGGCTACAATAATAGTGACCATTGATAATCCAACTTTCTAAACTAACAATTAAGATTGGCTTCTTAACCTTTGCTCTATACTTAGAAGTGTCTATTTTACAGTAAGATTGTGAAATCCCTGTACATTTCAGGGATTTCATGAAATCCCTAGATTCACAATCAGTGTAGTAATGGTTAACAAGCTTGTGATACTGACCATTACTACTGTAATGAGTTTGATCCTCACTGGGTGCCCCACTACTGTGGCCTTGTGTCAAACTACGCTGTAAATACTGAAGCAGAATATACTTGATATTTACTAGGTTTAGCTTAGTTTGACACAAGGCCACAGTAGTGGTGCACCCAGTGAGGATCGAACTCATTACAGTAGTAAAGGTCAGAATTTGTTAACCATTATTACACTGACTGTGAAACTGGGGATTTACTGAAATGTTCAGAGATTACACAGAATCCCTAGTTTCACAATCATACTGTAACATCTATACTTCTCCAACATGTCTGAATTGACTTCAATCCAAAATAAATAGGTTTTGAAAGATTAGATCATTTTTTAAGGAGTGGAGTGAGAAAAGGTCTATTCTTTAAAAACTTCTGAAAGGAAAACTCTACTTGTGTTAATCAAAACTGACTGGTATTGTTGAACAAGTAGTCTTGCTTTCTGAAAACACCCTTTTTTAGGGAACAAGGGATGTACAAATAGTTTAAAATCAATCCAAGTATATTTGAGAAAGGTAAAGAAATACACATGCACTCTACATATATTCTTTTATAGATGATGATTCTTTTTAAATAATGTCACCTATTGGTTGGCATTTCTGTAAATATAGTCTATGAAGAGGTCAGTCAGTCTAATCTTTTTTTTTTTTTTTTT
>VCCN01003880.1:29240360-29256391 GCA_006491835.1 Architeuthis dux
TTCTCCAGCTGTGTACTCCAGCCAACACCCCTGCGACGCCTCCCAACTTTCCAGAAGCTCTCATGGCACTGTCCAAGTTGTCTACGACAGATAAGTTTAGCTCATCTCCTGCGTATGCGTCAAGCAACCAACAAACCAATCAGTCGACTCCCAAACCGATGGAAATTGCCCATCGATAAATCACACAAGCAAAAGATAAAAAAGAAAAGAAAAGAAAAAAGAAAAAAAAAAAGAAAAAGTAAAATGAATCCTTCTCCCAAATGTGCCGATGATAGAAAATGGATCCAGTAAATAAGCGACATTGTGTGCATGTGACTCTTTTTTGTAACCATGAAACGAGGAGAAGGAGGGGGCAGATTTTAGAGTACGCTGACGGAGTTTACCTCCTACCACTTGAAACGATGGCCACACCCACACACACACACCACCAGACGCATACACACCACCACACGATTCGACTTACACCACACGCTGGCCAACAGCTTCTCTCTTTCTCTGCCTATGGATCATTACCTGGTACTCGTTTTCTTTCTTTTAAAAAAAAGAGAAAAAGAAAAAAAAAAGAAAAATATTTAAAAAAAGAAAAAATTTAAAAAAAAAAAAGAAAAAAAGGAAAAGAAGAAAAAAAAAGGGGGAAAAGAAGATACTTCCCGGACAGCTCTAGCCCAGAGATTCAATATTTTCTTTTTTTAGTTTCTCCTGTTTAACGGATACTTAAAACTCCTCTGGATGATTATTGTGCTGCGCACGTTGTGTTACATCATCTCCTCCTTCTCCTCTTGTGCTCGCTCAGTTTGCCGATACTCAAAACAATCGGCAACGGCGTGCTCACCTTTCTCTGATGGCAGCCGCTCAACTTTTGGATGCTTACACACTTCTATCATAATTGACACTGGCAATCCGCTCTTGTGATTTGTTTCTATTTTTCTCTCTCTCTCTCTCCCCCCTTTTTTGCACTTATTGTTTACTGAAGTTTAACTTTATTTAAAGACTCCAAGAGTAAAAATGTGTGTATGTGTGTGTTTATGTGTGTGAGAGATAGAGATTATGATGATGATGATGATGATGGGGATGAGGGAGATGTCAAGAGGCAGTGCATAGAGGAAGGAAAATGATAATTATATATATTAAAAAAAAAAAAGTCATCAGAATATGGAGCACTTCCTCATGTTCTAAATTTTTTTTTTTTTTTTTTTAAATTTTTTAAAAAACTCTGCTAACAGCTGGAAGAAATCCGACAACGTTCTTTTAATCTGGATTAAGGTAATCTCTTGCTGTTACCTACCTACCAGGCAGCCCTTTGTATACCTGTGGTTGCTAACTTTTTTTTCCCTACCATCGAGGCGAACCCAAAACTATCGGCCAACTTCCGGAAATCTCACTGGTTGCTCTTGCTCTGACTTGGCCCGAGTGACTGTAGACGAGATTATAATCTCAGTTCTATTTCTTTATTCTTTCTGGGCAAATCCATAGCCATTGATCGTCTTCTAATCCCACATGACGGACCCCCGCAGGCCAAACTGGCGTCACGAGTCCCCCCACCCGTCAAGAACTTAGAGAAAATCGATGACTTGATCCTTGTTTCATTTGAAATAGCATTTCAGTATGTTTCCGTCACTCACTTAGTGAAATGAGATGTATTTTGATGATCTGTTGTTATCTGAAGATGCTGAAGGTTTGCATCTATAATCTCTTTACACTACAGTTTCTATTCACCAAGCCTTGTTTGTCAAACATACCCAGATTCCATTATATTAATTATTCTTCATAGGTTTATTATTAAATAATTGCTGTTTTACAGGCTTGAAGGAATCATTTTGTTGTCTGTCTATTAGCTAACAATGGCTACCGCAACAGTTTTTAAAAAAAAAAGTAGCCTCCTTAAAAAGGTTGTAATTGAACTTTTCTAAAATCTTATATGTGTTGTCTCTCATATACGCATATATATAATGTCTCTATCACAGAAATAATTGTGAATACCAGATAGTGTCAATTTTAGTTTCTCACTATTTTTTTTTCTTAATTTTGTGGTAAATTCTGACAACTTCTCTGGATTGCAAAATGGAAAGTAAAAAAAAAAAAATTCTGTTAAAAAAACGGAACTGAAGACCAACTTCCGGTGATACCACTTTTTGTTTACATATGATTGTCGTCACCAATCATAACTACTCGCTATTCACTATGTGAATTTCTTGCATTTTTAGCTTCCAGCAGTCCAAAGTTTTTAGTGTGTAATTCCCCTGAATCACTGCAACTCTCTATTATCTGAATCCTAGCAATCGAAACTCATGTTCCAAAAACATCTAAATAGTTTGTAGTAGTTGTGGGGTCAACAGTTAAGCTTACTTCAAATCTTTTACATTTATTTGGTAGCTTGTAAGGACTCTTTATGTGGGGACATTCTCAAGTGAAATTTAATAATTTAGCCAATTTGGAGTTTTATTTTGAAGATGTAGTCAATTTTGATGGTAATGTTCTAGTTGAGGCTTTGTAGTTCCTTGACAACCCTAGGTTCCTTTTGTAATAACATTTGGTTGCATTCCAGCTCTGCTGTTTTTTCCAAATTCTAAATTATTTTATTTATTTTTTACTGTAAATGGCCTTAAATATATTGGTCTGACATAAGATTTATAGTTGGACATTAAAAGATTTAAGACTGTAGAATGTGATAGATAATCCCTGATGTGAATTCATTAGATTGACTTAATAGAGTTTTCAAATGTCTGTAGATTACTGGCTGATAAAGGCAGAAAGCTAAAGAAGGAGTTTCTCTTAAGGCCAAGTGAGAGAAGCTGATCAATTCCTAGTTTTTAATTAATTTTTTCTTCTTTTTTTGTTTTAACCTGTTCTCTCCATCATTTTACGGTTAATATTGCTCAGTATCAGAAACTGTGACTGGTGCTCATCTTTCAAAGGTTTTCTTAAAGTGCTCTTTGTTCTTTCATAGTTGACATGTGAAAAACTGTCCCCCCTGCAACAGTCATGTTATCGCTTCGGCATCTGCCATCTTGAAAATTTGTATTCTGACATGTAATCGGTCGATCGTCTAACTTCCTGTGTCTAACTTTTACAAAAGCCATTATTTCTGCGAAGGAAGGTAGTTTTGGACTTCTTTTTTTTTTTTTTTTTTTTTTTCTTTCTTCAAATCAACCATAGAATATTTTGGCATATTTGTCTGCCTCATCAACATTTCCATGGTAATATTTCAGCCATCTTATCTTCTTAATAGCAATTGACTGATAGCCAAGGAGGTGGCTTTGCAGCACAGTCTACTTGACTAGATGAGAATTGCTGAAAAACTGATGTGGATGAGTGTGGATCTCCCAACTTTCTCCTTCTGTTCTGTCTTTGCTAATCTGTACATCCGTTGTTGTGGCCTTGATGTTGCGCTCGTCAAATGTCTTGGAGTGCTGGACTTTAAAAACACAAGATGTTTCCTCAAAGTTGTTGAATGCATTTGAGTCTTTCAGAATGTGCTGCTGGAGAGACTGAGAAAGGTTGTTCATAGTCGAGCACCTGATGATGTCATTGGAAGGAGACAACAAACTCCCCCCCCCCCAACCCATGGTAAATACAACCTTGTCAATCAATTCCCTCTTGTCCTACTACTTCTACAACTAACCTTCATACAGAACTAATGCGCTGTAAATTAGTCTGATGTTTTGTACATTTTTTGAACTTACACTGTGGAAGTCATTTGCATTTCTGCCTGAAATCATCCATTAAATATCAAATCAACTAAAGAGTCTTTGTTTTCTTTTTGTTTTCTATCAATTCTTTTGCTCTTCTTATCTCACTTGTTGTTGTTGTACTACTTTTGGTTAAGATACACTCGTCAAATGTACAGCCATGCGTCAACTTGTGTCCTCATTACATTCTGGTAGTATGGACGCAACTTGATCTCGGCTTCAGTTGACCATTATAAGTTGAAGTGAAATATACTTACTCCACAATATAAAATATCATGACGCACACATATTTACCTAAACCCATGGGCGTAAGGGAACTCTTTCATTAAGGGGAGCAGAGGGCTTGGTTTTGCCTGAATTTGTATTTCTGATGAACATGTGTCTTCCTTGCCTTTCCACATGGAAAAGAACAATCCATTACATTTCTTTCACTAAATCATTAAAGGTGTCTGCTCTTTCATCTTCTCCTTCTCGCCTTCCCTGTCTGGAGAACTTGAATTAAACATGACATACACTGCGTTCTCTTTATTAAATACTTTGTTGAGCTATAGGACTGCAAGGACTGAAATTCCTGTCATCTGCAGTTAATGAGTTTTAAGGTCTTATGGGAATGTGTTTGATCTCAGATACATTCCCATAAGTCGTTTGGGCTTAAGTCAACATATGACTGTACTTGCTGATGCTTAGTTCAAAGGCTTCACCATTAACTAGAAACATGAAACATTGAAGCCACCAGAGTTTGTGGAAAAATGTGCTAAGAGCACCTGGTTTTGGCTCCTGTTGAGCAAGGTTGCCATTTAATATTTTAAAGGTAAAAAATTGGGCAAATTTGGTATTGAAGAAAGCCATTTGGTTCTGATAATAAAGATTTGATACTGAAGAAAATTTACAAAAGATAATCCCTTACACCATGAACGACAGATTGAAGAACTATTTGAACATATTTTTTTTTAAACGATTGAACTCCTTCAGGTGTAATATCTGAATGTGATATGGTAAACAGAAGTTCTTGACTTCAAAGGAGGCAACTCTTATACACGTAGGATTCGGGTCGGGTTTGGGTTTGTTGAGTAGCGGATGCCTGAGGAAGGCTGAAGAATGGCGTAACAATGGTGCTGACCACAGAATCGAACCGGGAACCTCAGCCCAGCCACAGCCAAAGAGACTGTGTGGCAGCACTGTTGGAACATCTAGGCTTCCCGCTCATGTCTTGCTGCGGTAGCCACTTCACATACGGACATTTAAATCCTTTTAGATAGTGATTTCGGTTTTGACTGCGGTCAGAAGAACGTTGTTGGTGTATAGTGATTCAAGAGAAAAGAGTTTGTTTTTCAGTGTAGTCGTGGGAGAAGTTCCCTCCGAAGAGGTGTCATGTGATAGACACTGTGTGCCTTGCGGTTCTCCCATTTTAAATAGACTGTTCCCTGTGGTCCTCCCGTTTTAAAGAGAACATTTTATATCAAATAGATCAGCCGAAACGTGTTAACAACACAAAGAACTATTTGAATGTTAATGACCCTTCTCAAAACTATAGAAAATAAAAATAAAATATGTATTTTAATCCATTTATTCCTGCAAGCTTAGTCTGATGATGGATTTTAAGTTATATGATTATTTTGGTATTGAAGCAGCAAAAGACATCTGGCAAACCTGCTGTTGAGTCCACTGATGCTTATTTCTGGATCCCAGTGGCACTATGGTGGGCATCGTACATACAACCAACTAAAGTTTTTATTTATTCTTACTCTAATATAAATTTCATTCACTTAGACTACACTTAAGGTTGATAGTCAATGAAGATAATGAGAATAGGTAAAAGAATATCTTTAGCTTCAGAACAAATCCTCTCAATTTAGTCTATTATGTGCAGTACATCATAATTATCCCAAAGAATGTTCAAACATTCCTCTTAATTATTTCTTCAAATTTCTTCAACAAAATTTGTCTACATTATATCCGTGATTAACTTTAGCATTTCAAAGAGTTTTTTTTTTTTGTTTTTTTTTAACACAACAGAAACAGCAGCCTGAATTGAAAGTTGTATATAAAAACAATTGAAATTAAGATGAATGTAAAAACTAGTCAAGTTTGGTTAAAATAATGCGTTACAATTACTTCATCCAATAATAATAATAAAGATTGATAACTGTTTTTGTTGAAAAGAATTTGCTAAACCTGTTATGTACATCCTTTCTCTTTGCTAGAAACTGTCAGCCAAAACTGTCAACGTAGGTTTCTTCAGTTTTTAAGTTTGGATGGCTGGCTATGTATCTATCATATATACATGCTGTACCAATTGAGATAGTTGGCTCAAAATTTAAACATTTACTCCTTATGTCTAGATTTTTTTGTTTAACCCGCTCCCTCAATTTACAATCTAAGTTTATGCTAAATTGATCACTCAGTTTGTGTTGGGCAGCCTTCTCATTTGTTTTTTGAAAATCCAGATTTTCTTTTTTACTGATCACTGACCAGCAAAAGGCAAGAGAAGAAACTTATTCATTGATCACTCATTTTCCAATTTTTTAATTGATCACCACCATTGTTCACATGACGGTTTCTATTGAGTGACTATCCAGACCTGTTTATAAAGGTTTTATTCTGAAAAGTTATTAAGTAGATCTCATAGAAAAAATTTTTGTTTGTTTTTTAAAAAAAACTTTTTCAGGTTTTCTTATTTCTCAGTGAAATGTGATGGTTCTGTTTTTTGTATTTAATGACAATTACTACTGCAAGGGCTATTAAGTAATTCTTGTTGTTAGTGTTTGTTTTGCCAGCCATTGAAAGTGAGCTTGATTCTCACTGAGTGCTGTAGAAACCTAGATATGGGGTCACCAAACGTTTTAGACTATCGACCCCCTTCATCAACCCCCAGGCAAAGAAGCCAAAAGAAATGTATCAAATGTATCAGTACCACAGCCGAAAACGTACCAAATCCAGAGTATATAATCATATATCGACCAATACCATAATTATATAGAAATCAGAAATCTGTATCAGCAAGTTGTATTTTATTTCTCATACGAATGTCAGCTTTTGACCCTCAAAAAGTCAATAGACCACTCTCTGCGTTTATCGATTCCCCAGGCACTTATCAACCCCTTGGATTGTCCAATTGACACCCAGTCGATATCAACCACTTTGGTGACACCTGGCCTAGACTAACAAAGGCCCTTTGACTACTTAATCTAAGTTTTTATAATGACTGGCAAAATAATTTCTATTTCAAATAACATTTTTTATAGAAATTTCATCACATAAAAGAGAAAAATTCTTAGGGTAATAAACTTAATTTTGTTTCAGTTCTGAAAAATAAGACAAATATTTTACAATAACTTTGATACCTAAACTTTTATAAAGTTTGCGTTTGCTGAAAATTATACAATCTAAGATTTTAAAAAGTTATCTCTGATAAAAAGAAAAAATGGTGAAACTTGCATATTGTACAATTCTTCTGCTTACATTTAAACTAAAATAACCGTGTAAAATGTACGTTCACATTGTGGTGAGGTCACCACTCCTCTCAAAGGCAAAATGTAGGAATTGGTTGGTGCCCCATCATGAAACATCCCCACCCATTAAAAACACCTTGGGGATTAGCAGTTTGTGTGTCATACTGGAATCGGTCAGTTGTAGTGCTGAGTCATTAACTCTTTCCTCCCTAGCAGTCATGTTTGATTACTTGCCTGACTCCCTTCGTCTAACAAAGTGCCTTGTTCCCTGAAACTAATCTAACTGCCTGTTGCTGACCAAAAAAATACAATGGGCAGTAAATAAATTGCTATATCTCTTTTTAATATTAAATGTACGCTTACTAAAGTGAAGTGATACATTGGGAATAATCACTAAGTCCAGTGAAATAAAACCAGCAAAAAGTTATTATCGATTGATTGGCATTGTCATGATTTAAATTTGCATATGATTTAAATTTAAACGTGTCTTTTTTAGTAAATTGAAAAAAAATTTTTCGTTGTTTATTTTCAATAATATTAATAAATTATTATCTACAAACTGCTTAACAGTATCAGGTAATTGTGTAGCTGGTCCAGGAATGTCTGTAATATCATCAATATTTACGTTCTGCAAGTGATCAGTCCACGGAATGTGGTTTTTTTCTTTCTTTTAGTTTATCTTTTTCATCAATTTAAAAAAAAGATAAACATTTGTTGTTTATTTTCAATAATAATAAATTATTATCTATAAACTGCTTAGCAGTATCAGGTAATTTTGTAGCTGGTAATGTCTGTAAAATCCTCAATGTTTACATTCTGCAAGCGATCAGTCAATGGATTTCCATTGTTTACGAGATCGTAAATTTCAACCTCAGAATCTTCATCAAAATCACTTCATCAGAGATGTTGATAGAATCCTGTTGTAAAATATCTCTTTGTACTGTTTCATGCAAAAATCCCTCAAATTCCAAATCACTAAAGTCACACGTGTTATTCTAAAATGGATTCTAGCATCGATAGAGATTTGAAATTCCTGTGTGTTTATGTTTATCATTAACAGATTAATGACGGCAAAAATAGGTTAACGGTTTCCCCATATGAGCCGATTTAACAAGCACTACATAGCACGCCTGTAGCTGTGTTCACAGAAAGAACGCAAACATTCACCACACCTGACAGCGTTGTCAGGGCACAAGCGAATTCTTTTTATCACACCCATAGTCATTTTTAGGGACAAATGAGTTAAGGAACAACACAAAGGAATCAGCAATCAGGGTCATTGTTAGAGAGGCAGAAATTTGCTAGTTAAGCAGAGGGCAGTTATTGACTAAGGATGAGAGGAAATTGGTCTCCTTCTTCCACCAGCAGATAAGTAGAAACTTTGCTTGTAGACTTTTAAATGGACTTTTCACTCCTTCCTTGAGCTATGTTACACCCAGCTCTAGTTTTGTATATAAATGTACATGAAGTCCTGTTTGGAGAATTGTACCTAGTATCTATTGTTCTTTCATATTACAGTCTGATTCCTTTGACCCACACACCGTAGTATTTGTTTTGGCAAATGTCTTCTGTTCTGTTAGTGGCCAAGGCTAAGAAACCCTAACAACTACATGTTCTGGTAAATGCAAGCAGTACAGACTCTGCAACACACATTTTATTAGTTTACATTTGGTGGCTTTCACTTGTTTGATTCGAGACACATTTTTTTTCTATTGAAATAGAGATACTTATAAATGTAATTAGAATATGTTAAAACAGATATTCAGTTCATCTATTATTTTGATTTCAGTGTGTATGAATAGTCTTACTATTCCTGACACTTTGTAGTAATATTCAAAGTATTTAAACACAAGTGCCAAGGCTAACTTACATAACTAAACTACACATCGACCCCACCCCCTAACACACACACCACCATTGTGAATGTATTGTATTACAATTGTAGATATTTACGAAGTTTAGTGGGGCAGGCATCCAGTGAAAATTTAACTTTCAAGCAATGACTTGTAACACTAACTTGGTAACCATTGTATACTTGGAATGTGCATGCCTGGTCATGTTAATAAATTGCAAACCACTGTTCAAATTGAAGCCAATACAGACAAACCCTGCTTTACGCAAGACAAATTCGCGTTAAGTGATTTAATAGAATCAATGGGAATAATTACAATAAATCCCTGTCCTTTCAGATCGTCCATCAAGGCTAATAAATACTTGTTTTAAAAGCCACTCTTAGCTGCATATAATGCCAAAACTGTTAAGGTTTATAAAAAACAATTATATTTTTCATTTTATTTAATAATTACATCATAACTAAACTATTATTTGTCCAATGTACAGATTTTTTTTTTTTTTCTCATACAATTTCCTATAGGTTTTCTTAGCCTTGACCACTAACAACTACATGTTCTGGAAAGTGTAAACAGACAGACTCCGCAACACACATTTTATTAGTCTACATTTGGTGACCACATGTTTGAGACACTTTTTTTTCTATTGAAATAGTGATACTTATAAATAGAATATGTTAAAACAGATATTCAGTTCATCTATTATTTTGATTTCAGTGTGTATGAATAGTCTCACTAAAGTTGACTACACAGATCTTTCTTTTTTTCTCATTATACAATTTCTTATATTTAGCGATCACCATTTCCAAACTTCTGTGGATTTCTTCTTTCCACATTAGGATCAACATTTATGTAACTATCCTTGGAAGCTTCAACAAGTTTAAATCCTTAAAGCTTTTTGATAGTGATTTCTTTAGCCGTATTTTCAGCTGTTTGTCTTCAGTTTCTTCAAATACATATTGCTCATCAGATTGAAGTTGTTTTCAATTGCCTCCTTTATATTGTATTACTTCCAAAATTCTGTACACAAAATTCCATTAGCTCCTGGTTTCTTAACTAAAATTGTGCCTACCATTGACTTACTGTAGCCCAGTGTCCGATTATCACATTCTTGGAACTATCTTCATGTCGTTTAATAACTTGAAGATTTTCTTCAAAAGTAATTTCTTTTCCTCGTAATATTATTGTCAGATTCTTTTCCACTTTTTCTTTTATTCATATTTAATAGGGGGGATAATTTTACAAATTAGAAATAAAATTAGTGCAGGCAAGACTATGTAGTATGTCAGAGAGACACTGCTATCATGTCCAGGTCTCAAGGTGACTGAGCACACCCTGAGTCTTACTGTCATTTGCGTATGGGTATTTTATTTCGAGCTGTTCACACGCTCTAGTTGTAACTTAGTTTTCCAGATCTCGCAGTAACTGCACTCAAGTTTTCCAGAAGAATCTTGTGGTAACCGAATAATTACACAGATAAAACAGCAAATGGTCGCAGTTTTCCGAATCGCAGTAACAGAATTTCACATTGAAGTAGTGTATAGCAGGGTTTGCCTGTAGTACAATTTGAATTTTAACATAGAATTTCAGAGAGAGACAAAGTAATGAAGGCCACAAAAGATCCCTCTTCACAACAGAAATTTATAAACGAATAAAAACTATTTTAACCTAATCATCTGAGGTATTTTAATTAAACAATTTTACACAACCTTTTCTCATGAAAGATTCACACAACTTTGCATTAAAACATTTAAAAATCTTTATTTACCAAAATATAATTGAGTATTAAATACTTATGTCTGTCGAAACAAATCAATTCAACTGAATAAAATAAACAACCATTTTAAAATATCTCTTAATTCAAGAAATCGTGAACTGAACTAAGAGTGATGTAAGTTTAAGAATATTTTTGTTAATTTTCTTTTTTTAATGTAAACTTTAAACTTGTTTTGGTTAGATTAAAGTGTTTTTAATTTTAGTTTTTTTGTTTTCCCCCTGGCCTATTTAAAAACAATTTTTCTGCACCTAGCAAGAATTGAGAAAAGTTTACCAGTTTTTCTTTTGATGAAGAACTTTCTCACATTTCATAAATAATTTGAACAAAAATAGGTATTGAATGTCTATGTAGAGAACTCTTGAAGTCAACAAATGAGATATTGAGAAAAGCAACATATAACTCTATATCCAAACCAAAATAATGTGATTCTCACTCTATCTATATCTATATCTATAATCTTTATTTTATGACATGGAATAGTAAGATTACTTACCAAGAATCTGTTTATTGATATGCTATAAAAGTAGTAATATTATTCTAATTCATTTTTCATTAAATGAAGCATTACTAATTTTTGACTAGTATTTTCTTTCAACTTGAATTTTTTTTATTGCAATTTACTCAGACCGTCAGTCTAGGGCAGTGAGTAAACCGCACAGATCAGGAATACAGAATAAGTTCTAGGCAAGAAGGGTTAGATTTGATTTTCTGCCAGCTGTAAGAGCTCTAGTAGCTCAATTGTTAGAGCAGTGCAGTACATAGGCAGCTTCTTGAGGTAAAAGGGATGCGAGTTCGAGTAATGCCTAGAGCTTATTCTTTATTTCCTATCTTTACTCACTGCTGTAGACTGACGGTCTGAGTAAGTTGCGGTAAAGAGCAACTAAACAAATTCAAGATGAAAGAAACTACTACTTACTACTAAGGTACTACTTCAGTTTCTTGGTTTAGGTGAGGTTTGCCTTTGATTTTTCTCAATATCCCTGCTAGTAAATGTAATTGGGTTTTAAAAATTGACAAAAAGTAAATATTAAAACAAGGAAAATGCTGAGCTATTACCATTGTCAGAATTGGATGTGGAATTAAAGTTGAAGGTGAAACCAGTTGTAGACTCTTCAGCTTGAGAATTAGAATCAAAAGAGAAAAAATTGGTTTCAGATGTTGATGTTTCTCCAAGCGTATTGTTAAATCCAAGATCCATTGGACTAGCTGTTATTTCATTTCCTGAAAATATAAATTGTACCATTTTTAAAAATCAGACATTTGCTAATACAAAATAAAGTACTACTAGTTTACGCTTGCTGTCAGAAAATGACGGCAATATTTAAGTAATTTTGCAATTACCTAAAAGCTTAGAATATAAAGTTAATTCAATTGAAAAATTGTTACAGAATTCAAATATTATTGTGTACAATCATCTTTCTCTTACAAATAATGAAATCGTCTTCTAAGGGAAGTAATTCTTGGGTACAAATATGAAAATTATTTCCCTTTGTGTTACAGACAAAAAATTTATACAATACACTTGGCATATTATATAGGTAGATATTGGTGAATGTAGTTACCCTAACAATTTTTAAGAAATGAATTTTTAATTTACTGAAAATCAAAACAGGAATTTTGAAATATAATCGACTTCTAAATTCTGGGGGGAATTAATCTGAGAATGCTAGCCAAATCTTATACCGCTCTTATTTAAACTGATAACTTTTCTAAATTCAGCTTTGTGAGGTTGTTAAACAAATCTCTATCCATCACTATAATTGGAATACAATGAATGACAAATTTAGAGGAAACTATCATTTTTTGAAACTGGTTCATATACAGTTGCTACAAAAGAAATAAAAAAACTCAAAATAAAAGTAAACAAGCAAAAGTGTGTTCGGAATGGACTTGATTTCCAGCCAATTAAAAGAGAGAAGGGAGTCATCATACATCTGGCATACTCCCACACGTCTAGACTTTGCACCGTCCATCTGAGAAGACACTGTTTTTTCTCCATTTTTAGCTGATTTTGACGTGCTATAACTCTGCATCTGAGTGCTGCCAGGGGATGGCGTGAGCTTATATCTGATGAGAAATCCCATGTCTTGGCCCAGCTGGAGGAAGGAGTTTCGGTGATTCTTGTGGTGCAAGATATTGAAGTGCAAGTAAGGCAGTTTACGACATGATGAAAGCTTTTGTAAACAATGTTGTATTGTCATCACAGCAATTGTAGGAGGTCAATGAACTTTTTCTTTGATGCAGTAGCTGAGATGGTAGGGTTGTTCATCACCTCACATTTTAGAAGCTTCCCTGTTCTAGGAGAGGCCTTCCTCTTCCTTCCAGTACCGATATTTTGCTTGGGATTTCATCGGCTAAATTACTAATACACTCTTTATTTTTAGTTTTATTTTACCATCTATGCCGGTATATGACAGACATTTAATTTAACAAAAAACTATGCAAATATTACACTATGTTCAATGCGCTGGTATTATGACCAGGGGTCCGTCTACTGAACTAGATAGAGACAGTTATGGGGCTTGGAAGAGTTGCAGAGAGCGGTAGTCCTCCAAATACCCTTGTAAGCCATTCGTCTTATAGTCCGACATATATATATGGTATTTCCCTTATTTTCTTTTGTATTCTCGTATCTATTTTTTCATTAAAAAATTGAAGTCGGAGATTATTAAAAAGAATCATATAAACATAAATACCATTATTCTGATTAAAACCAGAGAAAGGATCTGCGTAAGGTGATAAAAAGGAGGTCTCAGGAGATTTAACAGTTACTGGAGTCTCTGTGGCAATTTCATCCTACAAAAGAAAGATTCAAGAGTAGATTAACAAATAAGAAAAAATCTTCATCTTAATTTTATTATTTGTTTATTATCGCAACTTTAGTTCAGACAGATTAACCTCCGGCAGTGAGCAAATAGCATTGATCGGAAAATAAAGAATAAGCCCCAGGTGGAATTTGAACCCACATACCCTAGCCAAGGGGAAGCACCATTTAGCCCGGCCTGCTTTACCAATTAAGCCACTGAGACTTTAACTGGGAGCAGAAGCTCGAATAACACCCTTAAACCTATTAGTGTCCAAAATTTTGCTCCTGCATGAAGATCATGTTACAAGCAATATCTCACTGAAATATCAAAGTACGTGTATAGGAGATGTGAACATTTTACAGACCAGAATTTATGACGTCATTTCTCATATTTATTACATTTATGACCCCCCCCCCAAAAAAAAATTGCTGCAAAAGGTTTCTCAACGTTTTTTTGCAGTATCAGGTGTGCTCAATAACATACTGAATGGTTATCACAGTCTGACCACTGGAAAGGTATAATTTTCAAGATGGCGTCCAAGATGGCTGCCAAATCCTTATAATACCCATTACTCGTTCATTATTCACCCTAGACAAGTTTTTCCAACGGTTTTTGTAGTGTCAAATGTGCTTGATAACATCAAACGTCTACCACAGTGTGACCACTGGAAAGGTATGATTTTCAAGATGGTGTCGAAGTTGACTGCCAAATTAGTTGGCTGCATTCATGAAAAATCCCACCCTACCTGCCCCAAAAATCACAACAAAAGGTTTCTCAACGGTTTTTTGTAGTATCAGGTGTGCTCAATGACATACTAAAAGTCTACCACAGTCTGACCACTGGAACGGTATAATTTTCAAGATGGCATACAAAGGTCTTATTACAGACATACTTCATGAGTTATAGATGTATACACTATATAGACAAATTCCAGGATCCACCAAAAAATGTAAAGGAGACTACTCTGATTTTACTCTTGCTGGTGGCATTATGCAGAGAATGAAACAGCTCTGCACAGA
Source organism: Architeuthis dux (assembly GCA_006491835.1). NCBI lineage: Eukaryota > Metazoa > Mollusca > Cephalopoda > Oegopsida > Architeuthidae > Architeuthis > Architeuthis dux. The sequence goes on from VCCN01003880.1 coordinate 29,254,955, forward strand.
ATGGAAATATTAAATTAAACTCCTTATAAATCTTACTGCCTACACCAGGAAAGAATAATGTGATGATATTTTAGCAACAAATCTTAAAGTTGTTCACCTGCACATAGTTACATAATATTTTAGCAACCTTAACACTGAGCGCATGCTTTTGTGGCCATAACAACGAGCATATCGTGCTGTGATACTATGGATAGCCAGCGGTTAATTAAGTTGATAAGATTCCGGGGAGAAATACTTTTATTGAGAGATTTGAGATTTTACAAATAAAGAATACTTTATTGAGAGATTTGGGATTGCAAATACATAGCTGATACATGGGACAACCAGAAATTAGGTGTGTGTGAATATGTACTTTTCATTGTAACCTTTATTACACAGGCCAAAAAGCTTAAATTAATATTATTTTCCCAGACAAGTGAGATGACAGATGAGCCAAAATAAGTTGAGATTTGGCGAATACTATTTTCCCAGACACAACTGGTCAACTTGCAGACAGGCTGAGTCGAAATATGTACTTAAGTTGACCTGAAATATCCAGACAAGAGAAATAGAAAAGTTCCCCTTTTGAGTAAACAACCCTGGGTCAGGTGGAAAGTACTGTTAAACAATTGTCGACAGATTGCAGACAAAACATTGTCAAAATTAACATGTGAGATTGTCCTCATCACACCTCCAGAACCACCCTGGTTTTGGTTCGGTTATCATATAAGGCAGCGACTCGCGGCATAAAAAGCAGTTCGAATCAGCTTGTCTTGCAGTTGTAGAAGCTATGAGAGACGAATAGCCATACCTTGCCTCTGACCGACATCCCGGGAGTATCGCAGACTGAAGTTGAAGTCCAACATAGCCAGTACTAACCAGTAATAAGAAACCTTTTGGGGAAAAGTTAACTGTGTTACGAGTCGCTGGCACGACACGATCTTCCGAATCCAAACAAGAAGGCCACCCAAGTATCACATTGCCATCCACTGAATGGGAAGGGTTTTTGAATTGTAAACCTTGCAGAAGTAAATTTTTCTCTTGTTGATTTTAATCAATGTGTTGTCGTTTTTTCGGTAACCTTTATTTTCCCTTGTGACACCTTTCCTTCATCAGCGCCCGGGAGATCTCTTGATCAGGAACACAGCGTGGGGGAGTCACATGAAGGATTGGACCAGCATATCAACGATAGCAGCGGGAGGTGCCCATGTTCTCACCGTTGCTACGACCGACAACGCATGGCAAAAGACACATGAAGTTAAAGGTTGTGTTACAGTGCCACCTGTTACTCCACGTATATTCCTTACAATATCATTCTATTTTATGAATATTGTTTTATATATATATATGTGAAACCAGCAGTACCGCTTGTAATGAACCATTAAAATTGTTTCCCACAAATATTCACTCTACCTTTCTATTGATCTACAAGGATATTGAGTCATGTGTCATACATTA
>VCCN01003880.1:29265112-29279267 GCA_006491835.1 Architeuthis dux
AACATTCATGAGAAATTTTTCAAAGAAAATACACATGCACACACAAATATGTACTATTTTTTCTTTAATGAAATAGAATTGGTAACTGTATTTTCATCCAACTTTTCATGCTACATGAATAGAAATCCAAAAAATGTTGGTCTCTTCAAAATATTGGTTGCTTCTCTTCAAAATCATGGATAATAAATATTAAATTTTGATTTTCAGCAATTAAAATGAATAAGGGTATGAAAGGACAGTTAAAACCTAAATATTTACCTGATTTAACATAAATTTTTGTATTAAAGGTGCATGTAGAGATGGCATAGCAATGTCAGTTCTTTCAGTTGGCCTTGTAGCTACATCGGGGAGTGTATCGGCAGTCTCGCTAATACTTGGCTTTGTAGACATCATTATATCCTCAGGAACAAATGTGTTAATAGTGCTTACTGGTGGCTGTGAGACCAGCTTTTAGAAAAAGAGATTTCAAACTGATTTAAAAAGCACCAACAAACAAAGAAATGTATTCTTTCATTTCTTAGAGCCATCCAAATAATAAAATTCAAAACATAAAAATTTAAATTCAAACAAAATTATATGCTTGATATTGATGAAAATAATTTACAGGTAAATTTTAATACATTAAATCATGAAAAGAAATGTTTTATTATAAATTATAATAATTTAAGAATCTGTAGAACAGAAAGACTAGTGCTAGTTGTCCATGCAATATGCCAGGTAGATAAAAGCATTGCTTTCTCTTTTCAGTTAAATCCCTAGACCAGTGGTTCTCAAACTGTGTGTCACAGCACAATACTGTGCTGCATACATTTTTTTCAAATATGCAAATACATATTTTGTGCCTTAACATGTCCAATATGGGTATTATGTCTGTCCTGCTTCCACCAATCTCAAACTTTTTAGCAACAGTTGAAAGGAAAAAGGGGTGATGAGTACATATATGGTAGTGTGTATGTTTGTATACCATAAAAGAGGGATTTGTATTTGGCCTGGCAAATAAACTGTGGAGATTAATACTTGTGGGTCACCGTGTAAGCATTTTCTTTATGTACTGTTTGCATATAAAATTCAGTCAAAAATGACAGTAAAACATAGACAAGAATAATAAGCGAAGCATGTATTTCCATTCAAAAGATATTCATTTAATTGTAGATCATGATTAGAAAAAGGTAATTTATCATTTGAAAGAATGATATGTCCGCAATACAGAATTACAATGTGTGATTTTCACACGTAGAAAAGGAGTATAAAAAGGGTTGTTTACAAAATACATAAAGAGTTCATTGGAAAATATTGAATGTTCATTTCAGAAACATATCTGTAATGTAAATGTGACATCTAACTTTCACAAATATAAAAGGTGTATAAAATGGTTGTTTACGAAATACGTGTATCTGTATTGTAAATGTGATTCCAGCACACAAAAGTAATAAGTTTGTTGAGAGAGATAAGCATAAAGACTTATTTTGAATTGTTTGTTAACATTATCAAGAAACCAAGATGGAATTCTGGCATGCACTGGACGCAATGTCCAGCACACCCAAGTGAAAAGGAGCCAAAGAGAGATAGGGAAAGGGAACGGATCCTTTTTATAGTCAGTAAGGCTTTCGGTTTTAGGGAGCTCTTTAGGGTTGGAAACAGGATGTGACATCAGCGCAGCTAAGGACCTCTATTGGTTGGAATATTTAATAAAGGGGAGAGAACTGCTGTTCTTATTTATTTACGTTTAAACTGATTGTAAATAATACTATGGATAAATTTATATAAATTTAATTCACCACACATAAATTAGTATGCTGATATAAAAATTTTGTTCATTGACTATCGTATTATTGACATTGAGAAACTGTATGAAAAATTCACAATGAAGTTTTTTTTAGAAGAAATATGCAGACCTTAGTATTTAAGGCATTGTTCCTTTGGTTCTTGGCATAATTAACATTTGGTTGCTTAAATAAACTGCCATGATGAAATGACGGACTGGTCTTCTCACAAGTCTTCGAAATCAACAGATTTTTCCCACAAGTGAAACTAGAGTTTCCAAGTTGCAAAGAAACATTGATTTGGGGTTCAAAACTTTGAGATTTCTTTAAAGCCCCATAATCATTGCCCCTAAAAAACAAATGAAAAATATTCAGTTTAGTCTTTACTAAATTTATATTTTTTTAGTATTCATTTTTTTTTCAAAAGATGTTTTCAGTTTTCATGTTAACTTTGTTCATTATACAATGAAGTTTATAAATTCAAACATGAAAAAAACAATAGATACAAATATCTAGTCAACATTTTTCCCCCATTTACAAGCTTGATTTTTGTTTCTTAAGTATTCTAGTTCATTTTTATAATTACTGAAATTTTCTTAAATAATCTTGAAATACCAGCACAATTACAATATGATAATTTCTGAAGTGCATATGCAAACACAATAAAAACTTAAGCATGTTTAACAGCTTCATGACTATCTAAGGCTTTTATTTAGTAACCAACAATTGTTTTTACTTTTATAGAGAAATACCTAAATTGAAAAATAAATAGCAAAATTTAAATTTTCATGAATCTTGTACCACAATTTACTAACCAAATATCTAATAGGATTTTAATATCACATTTTTTCAGATTATTCAAAAGCTTTATGAGATATAAAATTGAAACTCCAGATTAGTGTAGCTATAGACTTTAAGCCAGTAGATAGGCTTAAAGCTGGTTCATGCTGAAATAGACAAAAATCTGTGACTGAAGATAAAGAAGGCAACTAATCTAAAAAGAAATCATTCAGTACCACGAGGCAAATCTTTGGTCTTTGAATTATTCAAAAACGAAAAAATGAAGTGTGTATATGCTAATGTGTATACGTGTAGCAAAAGAACAGCCATTTGAATTAAACAGAGAGAGGAGGAAAAGACATTGAAAATTGTGCTTTTACAAGACAGAAAAAATTATCAGTTTATTTTGATATTGAGCAAATGTTTGTAGAGTAATGCTTCTATACTAGTCCTGCCTAAAAATCTGTTTTTTGTAATTAAATATGCAAACCTGCTTAACAGTACAGTTCTCCTCTCTAATAGAATTTTTTTAAATGCTTAAATTCAATTAATATAAAACTTTAGAAAAAGAAAGGACTCATAAATATATAAAACCATGGATATTTATCACAAAATCTATTATGATCTTAGAGAAAAACAGTTTTTGTACTAACATATTATCCAGGAATTGATCATCCATTCTTTCAGGAATATGTGGTTCTTCTGGTACTAAATTCATGTCTGATTGGACATGTTTCTTGTTTAATTCGGGTTCTTCAGGGCAAGAAGTATCCTTGATGAAATGTTATAATTAAAAATTTGTTAAATGATTATATATATCCCAACACAGTAAACATGGGACATACATTTTCACATACACGTTTCCCTCGCTATCTGAAAGAAGAGCATTCCTATAAAAACCTTTTATACAGTGAAATGGCATTAAGCGAAGAAGCAATTACCATTAATTTATATGGGAATTCTTTTTAGTGTTCACAGCCCCCCCAAACGGTGATGATGGTATGTTAGGCTGAGTTGTCAGAGGTTGGGGTGGCAGGAGTTAAAGGAGACTGGGATATGCAAAAGTGCTGAACACTGTTTTTTCGGAAAAGCGAAAACATGATGTAAATCAAACTTTCGAAAAGCGAGGGATACCTGTATTCTATACAAGTATTGAATTCTTTCTAAATTTGGAAAATATATCTGTACAAAATTCGCTAAGGTATTTGATAAATGACAAATGCACATCAGTTATTTTTGATTCTGTCTCATATGTGCTTATTATTTTAACTCTTAAATTTATAAAATTTATGAAGGAAATCTATCAAGGGAAATAAATCCTGATTGAAATTATCCCTCTTTGACCATTAGGTGAATTTTTTTCTTTTAAATTCACAGAAGAGTTCCATTATTCTTATTCGGTACACATAGAACAGTGGGTTCCAAAGAGTTAAGACAGAAAAGTTATTTCCCTTGAATACATGGACATAAGCAAAAATAACCCCTTATTTAAAAATTGTTTTCGATCGCGCAAGACAAGGTTAGAAAACATAAAAAAAGAAAAAGATGAAAATGCGTATCAAGTAAAAAAACTTCTATAGCTCATCCCAAATAAATTTCCTTTTATTAAAGACTATTTCAAAGACAAAATTAAGTAAATTCGTGGTGTAAACATTATTTTAAAAATGAAAATCATAACCGACACAGTTTTTCAACAGTTTTGTAACATGTGACTGATCATCCTAAAATTATTTAATATTTACAAAACAATTAAATAACAATGATTTGATACACAATTTTATCATTTATTTTAATACAACATTGTAGCTAGTAAATATAACTAGCAACAGTTTGTTGAAACAAAAACTTAAGCTATGTAATATTTTTTTTAAAAAATAGTTTTTATTTTATTTTAATTTATCTATTTTAATTGAAATAGTCTTAAATAAAAGGAAATTTATTTGCAATGTTTTTTTTTTACTTGATACGCACTTTAATCATTCTCTTTTTGCTGTTTTCTAACCTCGTTTTGCAATTTTTAAATAAGGGATTATTTTCATCTATGTCCGTGTATTCAAGGGAAATAACTTTTGTACTTTCACAAGTTGAGTGACAACTTGGAAAGATTTACCCAAAGTGGGCACTACTGCCATTTTAGGGGTGCTGGAAGACTCAAGGTGGGTGCTGGAAGGCAAGAGGATGGTAGGGGGTGTTGGAAGTCAACTGATGAAATACATGGTTTAGAAGGGGGCAGTAGCCTGAAAAAGTTTTAAGAAAACTGATTTACACCATCACACCAAGCATGATGGAAATTAAAACAAATACATACTTAAAAATCAACTATTAGACGAGTAAAGCTGATTGATAAAACATACATTTTATGAATATAAGATACTGCATATACGGGTATATAAGACAGACATTTAATTTTATTTAAAAAAACTATGTAAATATTATACTGCATTCAACACACAGGTATTATGACTGGTGTGTGTGTGGGGGGGGGGCATCTACTGAAGCTAAATATGAGGCTTGGGTGAGTTGCAGTGAGTGCTAGTCCTCTAAATACCCATGTAAATTATATGGCTTACAGCCCGGCATATACAGTATCTATCAATATTTGACTTACCTTAAAAGTCATACTTGCTTCCTGCCTTTCTATACTCTTCTGCTTGATCTTATTTTCTAATAGAGAAATATTTTCCTGCTTTTTGATGCTGTTTAATTTGATTTGGGATCTGGACTTGGTAAGGATATTAACAACATTATTCAGCAAAACAGTACAAAAATGCCTTCTAATCTCAAAAGAGAAAAAGAAAAGAGAAATCTCTCTTTCCTTATGGATTCTACACCTGAAGAAGGCTGTAGAATGGATTGGCCTGGTCCGGGCCATGCACTATAAGGGCTACCCCCCTTTAAACATAATTTCTGTTTAACCCATCACACTCGGAATTTACACCTGAAGAAGGCCGAAGAATGGATCGGCCAAAACGTCATGTTTACAACACAAATAGCAAGGAATTCAATCGTCCGAAGAACCATTTCAAGAATTTAGTATTCTTATCTAGTTAAGTTAAATTGCAGATCCAAGAAATACATAACATGTAATCATTCGGTACTAAGAAAAATGATTTGTAACTGAAGTAAAAATAAACCATGCTAATAATATAGCTTTAATCTTAAATTTTTGATATTAAATATTAAAGACCAGAATATAGGTGATAAGACAATTATAAGTCACTTATAATAAGTGGCTAATACACCCAATTTTGTTTCTAAAAGGGTTTATCTAACAAATTTAATATTAAGATCCAAGGAAATTAATTTGTTTTTTATAGATATCCTGTTCTGTTAAATTTCAACGCTTTTGCCCGGATATTTTGTGAATTATAGCTCTGGGAAAAGTATAGTGTCCAGAAAACGAAATTTAGATTTGCCAAAAAAAAGTTCTAATAACACTGGAAATCATTTGTGCGCATTGAGCGGAAGGTCCATGCAGAAGTTTAAGACTCTAGGTCAAATAGATTTTGAATTAGAGCTGTCAGAAATCTAGAAAAAGTATGCGTCAAATAGCGCTTTGAAAAGAAGAAAACTGTCCAAAAGTAGCCTAAAAAGTGTTTTTAAAATTCCAAAAGTATCATAGATTGTTTCTCCGCGTCGAGTAGAATATTTATGTTAAATTTCAAGGCTTTTGCCCATATATTTTATGAATTATAGCTCTCGGAAAAGTATTAGTGTCCCAAAAACAGCCCGGTGGTTTTGGGACCACAGCTATAGTATGAGGTCCTAAAATTACTACTGACTTATATTCTTTTCCTCTTAAGAATCTTACAAATATCTCTCGACTATATTACTTCTATACACAAATGTCTCCTCATTTTTGTTTATATTTTCATTATCATATTAGAAACTGTCAACCAAAACTGTCAACATAGGTTTCTTTAGTTTTTAAGGGAGTCTGACTGGCTGGCTATGTGTCTATGTATGTATGTTTCATATATACAGGCTGTGCTAGAGGGTTGAAAATATAAACATTTACTCCTTTTTATGTCTAGAAAAATCTTTTTTTACCCCCCCAAACAATTTTTGAGGCAGGCGGTTCAATTTGTAATGTAAATTTATGCTAAATTGGTCCCTTAGTTTGTGTCTGCCAGAATTCATGCTTCTTTTTTGAAAAGTCAGACTTTTTTGTGATCACTGCCAAGCAACTTATTCATTGATCACCCCCTTTTCCAAATTTGTAATTGATCACTCCATGCTGCCAAATAGAGATAGGTCATTCAACGGTTTTATTACTATTTGAAACTTCAGTCATGTTGTGCTGTGATTTTCTGTTGAGTCACATCAAGTGTAACTATGTACACTTCAGTAGTAAATAGTTGATCACACATCAATAAAAATGTGTTCAAAAAGCAGCCTTAAGCTGATTTGATGTGGAAAGGCTGAATTCATAAGCAGATAAGTAATTATTTATACCTAATGCATTTACCTATATTGTAAATAGAATGTGTGTCTACAGATACTATAATGGAGAAAATTGTTTTGTAGTTTTTGAGCCTTTAATATCACAAATGACACACATTTATTTACATAGACTGTGAAGGAATCCGGGTCTTCCTATTATAAGAAAAAGTAAAGGAAGGCTATTCTTGCATATTTGCACAGTACTAAACTTTTGATATATGAAAGGGAAATTTTGTAATATATCTGCTTATATGAGGTTGGATCAGCTTGACACATAGTTAGAACATTATTAGAAATTCTCACTGTATGTTTGATCTATGTGATTAATATTGACCACTGAATTAAGTGCATTGACAAGGAAAAAAGATTATGATAAAAACAGGTCTGGTTAGTCACTCAATAGAAACTGTCATGTGACCAAAGTCTTTTGGCAGCAGGCCATGTTGGGGGTGATGAATTACAAAATTGGAAGAAGGGGTGATAAATGAATATATTACTTCTCTCACCCTCTGTTGGGCAGTGATCACTAAAAAAGTCAGAATTTTTAAATAACAAGCGTGAATGCTGCCAAACACAAACTAAGGGACCAATTTAACATAAACTTACATTGTAAATTGAACCCCCCACTAAAAACCCTGTTTTTTCTAGACATAATAAGCAGTAAAAGTAATTTTCAGATCTAGTTCCATTGGTGCTGACAGTATGCCCAATACATACATACATAACCAGCCAGACCAGCTTAAAAACTGAAGAAACCTATGTTGACAGTTTTGGTGACAGTTTTGGTTGACGGTTTCTAATAAATATTTGTTGTGTAAAATAAATGCTTTTTTCATCATTAGGCTGCAGACTTATTGATATATACATATATGATTCATGATTCAAAATTCTTAATTGAAAAAGTTATAAGCAAGAATACAAATCCACCAAAAACTTCTTTAATTCTTGACTATTTAATGGTCTGGAACCTGAAAAAAAAAGAAAAAGTGTTATATAAAAATTGGGGTAATGCAATTAAAACCAAAATTAAAACTTCAAAAAAGATATTTAAATTATTGCAATATGTTTTCAAAAAAGATATTTAAATTATTGCAATATGTTTCAAAATCTTTTTAAAAAACTCTGTGAACTGCTGCAATTTGTAATGTTTTTGGATGAGCAACATAAAAATTGTTTCAGATGAGCAACATAAAAATTATACCATTTAATTTGGGCATATTTTCTACAAAAACATTGGCTTTATATATATAGATATGAACTACTTCCACTATAGAGCATTACTGTATATTTACAGTAATATCACATACACAGAAAGAGTAATTATTAGAATATTATACCTTCTTCTATACATATATTCAACTCTTCTTCGTCGCCACAGTATTCAAGGTTCTCAGTGTAGGATATATCTCCCAATCTCGAAATGATCTTGGTGGCTCTCCTCTGAACTCTTTCTATGGTATCTGAGTTGTACTTCAGGCTATTGAATCTAAGATTTAAGTTACTACATGTTTAATTATCAAATAGCCTTAATTTTGTATTTTGAGCCTTCTATACAACAAAGATACTTATTCAAGTCATAGATGAAAAACTAATGTTTGAAATGTGTGTGTATTCATGAGAGAGAGAGAGTTAATGTTTTAAAGATTTTTTAGCATCAATTACCATATTGAATATTTGTGGCATAACAGAACAATATCTATTAATACCAGAGATGGAATTTTTATCCTTGACAGAAATAGATAATTTAGTATTTGGTTAAGAAACAAAGGGAAAGATTGAAATAGAATGTGGCAGTATTATACATGTTATAGTAAATGTAAAACACACCATTTTCCATAGTACATATAAAAAGTAAGAAAATTAACTGGAAATTATTTATAGTCTCTTTAAAAATAAAATTCAGTGACTTCAGAAACCCACTGAAAAGAAAAATGATTGAATACAGTGGATTAACTCTTAAATTAATATGAGAAAATTTAAATGTTAATATTAAGGTGAATAACTACTGATCAAAGTTACCCCCCTTTCAACATCAGGTGAATTTTTTTTTTTCATCTGGAAATTATTTAGTCTCTTTAAAAATAAAATTCAGTGACTTCAGAAACCCACTGAAAAGAAAAATGATTGAATACAGTGGATTAACTCTTAAATTAATATGAGAAAATTTAAATGTTAATATTAAGGGTAATAACTACTGATCGTGAATTTCTTTTTCTTTTCATTTGACATAATAAATTTAAAAATTTGTTTTCTCCACTGAAGAGCTCCGCTGTCAATTAGGAGCGACGTCAAGTGGTTTATGAATTTAAGAGTTAAAACCGAAACTGGAAAATTGGAATTCTCACGTTAACAATTGATCATAAAATATGAATGTTACCTTGCAAATCAGCCAGGTTTGTAATCAGTTTTTGTTTTTCCTGTTTTCTGTCGATCAAATGAGTTTCTGTAAGGGAAATCTCTTTCATCTTTAACTCCAGCACTTGCACAAATGTGAGCGTCTGATATTTGGCATCATAATCTCTCCAGATATTCCAATAATGATCCAACATTTTCTGATTTTCAGCTCTGAACAAACCAAAAGAAATCTCAATTGAATCCAAAATGACTAAATTATTTTTTTTCATCTCTTTCAAAGTTACTAATGATACAAACAAAATCTATGAAGTGGATCGTACCTTTTGCATCCTGCAGTGGCGTAGCAAGGGTTCTCAGCGCCCGGGGGCAGTTGCGCAATCTCCAATATAATAAGGGCATAATTATTAATTAACAGGAATTATAGGCCAGAGGAAATGTTGTGCCCCTTCACACCAGTGCCCAGGCGCAACTTCCCCAACCTCACCCCCTCTTGCTATGCCACTGACATCCTGGCCACTTTTAACCTTGAAGTTAAGTGCCTTTTTCCTATTAGATATCCATAGATTTGGTCTTGTTGGAAGGTAGAATAAACAACCTTTACAACAGTATAATTTGTTTCAAATTAGGATCCGCAGCTCAAATGATTATTTAAATTTCATTACTTATATTTGTTTTCTTTACACGAAGAGTGTCATGGTGGTGAAGTAAAAAAACAAAAGAAATATTTATGTTGCATATGACAATTTGATATAATATATAATAATTTAAAACAAGGAGAATAGATTGTTTTTATATAATAATCTCTACAAAAGTATTTTAAAAATGTTGCATTTTATTTTAATGCAAATAATCATCTTGCTTTCATTGTACTGGAAAAAGTATAAGTTATAAACATTGTTAGAAAATAGGAGAGATCGGGGGAACCTAATAGAAATGTTCAAGATTATGCATGGTTTAGAAGTATTAGAAAATTCTGTTTTAGCAATAGAGTGGTGGAACTTTGGAATTGATTACCGGAATATGTTGTGCTATCAACAGATGTAAATGATTTTAAGAAGAATTATGATGTTTATTACACCACTGCAAAGATTTAAGGCCCTAGATATTGTGTAAATATGATTGCTATGATGCGTGCTTGTATATACAAATTGTATACTTTTTTTCACACTAAAATAAAATGTTCTAAAAATGTTCTAAAATTGCTCTATCTAAGATAGCTAAAAAAATATTCCAAACAAACAAGTAATTAATATTTAAATAAATACTTACTGTTCTTGCTTATACTTTGAGCTAAATATATCAAGTTTTGTTGTCAAAGCTGCATAGTGCTGTGTTAGGAGGGCGGAAGTCTTCTTTAGACTATGAACAAAAATCAAAGGTATTATATTGAATACAAAATTATAAAAGCTAAATTTTAAGCTCAATTTTTAAACAATAAAATTTTTAAAAAACAAAGAAAATCAAATTGGGAAAATGTTTTTCCTAGAGCTGTTGTTATTTTTTAATGGACAAATGAAACATTTTTACAATGATAAGTATCGGCCTAGATCATATAAATAAATAGAGAAATGAGTGTTGTGCACGTCCACCCTGGCAGCAGCATATACGCGGCTTAACCACTGAGCTAACAGCGCTCTCAGGGAAAGGCAGGAGCACAAAACATACACATCGTCCATCTCTCTATTTATGATTGTATTTAGGGATGTAATATGATGTGGTTCCCTATGCCAATGGTATGAAATTCAAAGAATGGATAATTTTATATCCGACAGAATATGATAATTATAAAGACGTTTTTAATTGGGAACCCATATCAGCCTGGCATCGGTGTTAGCGATTGATAAATGAGCGGCCTAGATTGTATAAATAAATAAAGAAACGAGTGCTGTGCAGCTTCCAGGGTGGACACAAGTTTGATCCCGGCATTCCCGGTTCAATCCCCATTTCTTTATATGATCTAGGCCGCTCGTATAAAAATGAAAAGTATTCAATGAGAACAAAACAGCTACCTTTTCAACATGCACATAGAATTCAAAAATATGAAAGCTGACATCCTCACTCTACACATTTGTCACTTTTGAAAAGTTCAAAAGATTAGACCAGCAATTTAATCCCATTTGCTACATATTGCAAAAGCTTTATTTTCTGTGACTTGCTTTGAATGGAGGTTTTGATACGTTCAGTGTAAAATCTTGAAAAAATGTTATTACTCTGTTTTTGTTTTTGCAAAATTGAACAGGCAGATAAAATAGAACTGATACAACATGAATTCAGACCTTATTTGTATAAGAGAAAATCCAGACATCTCTAAATGTAATCATTTCTAGATATTCACCGTACAAAACCCTTTTCAATCTATCTTTATTATTATTGGATGAAGTATTGTAACACACCACTTTTTATTAAATTTTGACTAGTTTTTACCTACATCCTAATTTTAATTGTTTTTATATAACTTATTAATTCGGGCCACTGTTTCTATAGCAACGAATAGAGAGTCAGTTCTAAGGAGTGAGTTTAAAAGTGTAAATAAGTTTCTGCTAATCCATGACGTCTTCGGGCCGATTGGTAAAAGCAACTAGGCGTAAACTAGTCTCACTCTGGCAATAAGGGTGTGAGTTCAATTCTCACCGAAGGCTTACTCTTTATTTCCGATTGCGCTGTTATTCATTGCCATAGAAACAGTGGCCTGAATTAATAAATTGTATAAAAACAACTAAAATTAGTATGAAGGTAAAAACTAGTCAAAATTTAATAAAAAGTGGTGCCTTTTCAATCTATTCATGATTCAGCACTTAGACACACAAGGAGTACTAATTATCCAGCAGTTCCCATACCTCAGTAGTTAGTATAGAAATGAAGAACAATCAAATCAATATAGTAAACTTACTAAAAATTTAAATAAGCAAATCATTGTCAAATACGGGTGTTACGACCTAACGGTCCAAATGACTAATCCACATGAAATACGAAAATAAAGCTGCCCACTTTTCGGCCAACGTCACAGCTCAGCTGCTGCTGATGTCAAGCCAGCATAAATAGCCAGGCAAAATCCCCTAATGTCACTGCCCCACTTCACTCTTACGGTCCGTATCCACACGTAAAACCTTGGCTCCTCTCTCTAAACTCCTCTTCATGTTTCGTACGACTAGTCACAGGCGCCGACTGCAAACCCAATTCCCTCAACCGTGCGATGTAGATCTTACCCCTCGCTACAACCGACAGAATCCGTCTTTGCTAAGTTCAAATCGCTTTGTGATTACTTCTACTACGGAACAAAACAACTCTAACTCTCTCTCTCTCTCTTTCTCTACGATCATATTTTTACTCAGTATGCTTTACATACACATTTCATTTTCGTCATGACCTATTCTTCGTGATTAAACTACCTTTCATTTGTAACCTATCTGCATTGTTTGTTTTTTACTTCTTAAACGGCCCCTCGTGTCTACGTTCATATTTCCGCGCCAAAAGCCAACATGGCGCGTTAATCCTTTCTTCCTCAGCATGCTCCTGAGTGACCGGCCAATCAACTCCCTCCATTTGTGTCCATCACGTGACTCCTACTCCCGGACAAAGGCACTCCTCACACCACTCTCCAAGCAGCAACTGGTGTTCCAGCAAAACAATAGTCCTTTTAAGGACTCAAGTCTTTTTGTGCGACACTGGCCAAACTATACAAACATGCAAACACTGGCCCTTTTCAAGGCCAGCAACAAAGTCTCTACCAAACTATAATATGCACACCAGCCCTTTTTAGGGCTAAAGAAAGCCTTCACCAACATTTCCATACACAAACAAAGAAAGTCTCCAGTCTCCCCATCATCATCATCATTCTCTTCTCACAACACAACGAGTACATCTATTTTGCATCATCACGTATATACTCATACACCACGCGACTAACCCACGTGTCGCTGACGTGTCATCATAGCCGACAGACCTACTTGTTGCTAAACTGGTTCGATCAACATACTAGACCATAAACAGGTATACCTTGATTAGTGCAGTTAATTTGTTCCAAAAACTTTCCTTAGTGTTCAAAACCGCAGTTCAAGATCTTATAATTTAATGTTTTTTTTCAGCTTATATTTAGTTACATTAATTTGTACACGAATACCTTAACTACATCAAAACCCACACTAATCAAAACCACACTATTCAAGTTATATAGTCAAGTCAAATAAACATGAATGAAAAAAATAATGTATAATTACTATAAAAACTTAATTCTAAACCAAGCCTGAGTATTAATCATACTCTCTTTTTAAAAAAATGTTTTTATTAATATTTAGTTATTGAAGTTAACATGTTAGAAGCATACATGATAGATGATTACTCATATGTTAAGAATAATGACATTTTTGTTAACTATTTAATTAAAATTCTATTTTTGCTAGTTCTGCAATCTTGTTTTTATTACCTTATGCAGTTGTCTCGATTCATGGTAAACTGTTTATGGATACGTTTTGTAGATTCATCCATTTCAGAAACACTCTCTTGTAGTTTAGTAATTGATAACTTTGTCATTTCAATGCCTCTGCTGAGGTCTAGAATGAAATTAAAAGGAAAAACATAATAACAAATTAAATTTGTTGTTCGATAATGATTCAGTAGGTGATAATAAAAATAAAATCTTTAAAAAAATCCATTTTGACTCAAATGAAAGAGAAAAGCTATGGATATCACCATGAATTTTTATTATAAACACAAATTAAATTTGTTGTTCGATAATGATTCAGTAGATGATAATAAAAATAAAATTTAAAAAAAATTATAAACCCATTTTGACTCAAATCAAAAGAAAATCTATG
>VCCN01003880.1:29279527-29291010 GCA_006491835.1 Architeuthis dux
GTGTGATGGGTTAAACAGAAGTTTTTATTTTTAAAGGGGGTGGCCCTGCATTATAAGAGTTACCACCTATAGACTAAAAAATTGTTTACCCCATCACACTCGGATTTTACACCTGAAGAAGGCCGTAGAATGGATCAGCCGAAATGTTGTGTTTACAACACAAACAACAAGAAGAGTTCAATCATCCAAAGAACCATTTGAAAAATACAATGTTCTTCATCAACTACACAAGAAAAAGCAGTTACAGCCTAATCATGTTGGACACACCAGTTCTCGTATGATCACTGTAGTTAAGCAATGTCGAGCCTGGTCAGTACCTAGATGAGTGACCAACTGGGTATACCAGGTGCTGTAAGCAGCTGGGATCATGTAGAGAGCCTCCCATGGCGATACTATTAATCCTCGTGGAGAGAAGACCGATCTCTACACTATGCTCAATAATGCAAGCCAAAGCTTTTCTTAAGTTCTTCATTCTATTATTTCAAAAAATTAAAAACACTTTTCCATGGAAAACTACTGTCCATTGTTTAAATTATCTTTTTTCTCTCACATCATTATTTTTAATACCAACAGGAGAAAGAACAACAAATATTATTTCACCTAGGCTCCTTATGTGTAGAAACTCAAAGAGAATGTTGAAACTCATAAGAACCCAGACCCATTTCTACTTGAAGGAACATTATGTAGAATTCTGGGTAAGCAAATTGACACACGGTCACATGACTGCACCATGATGTTCATTAGATGTCACTTAGTACACCACATGAGATAAAATCAAGGATAAAATATATTATTATATAAGAGACTGTACAGATCAATTAAATTGTATGTGACACTGGTGGGAAATTGTTTTTTGAAAACTAGGTATATGGTAAGGCTGGGTTTTGAGAACTAGGTATATGGTAATGTCTCCATTAGTAGACACTGAACATACAAAAAACCTGGAAATTGAGAAGTAGGTATATGCTGTAACCTTGCATACCCTCGCCCCCCAAAAATTTTCCACCACTGGAGAGACAAAGCTAAAGTAAGTTGGTCTCAAGCATAGTTAGCCAATATCTGAAACCAATTGATGACTACTAATACTGACATAGGAAAAACAAATTTTTCTATAAGACCATTCACATTATTCTTCCAATTTCTTTGTCAAAATACATGTTTTAATTAACTTACCTTTGATAAGTTGATTTTCTTTCTCAATAGACTTTATGTATTGTTGATTATCATATTCTGTAAAAAATATAAAATTATCAATCATTTTTTGTGTGCAAAGAAAAATTCACAAAAAAAGTAAAGTTAAAATAATAGAATTATCAACACATAAAAATAACTGTTATTGTTTTTTTCAAAAGAATTCTGAGTAAAGTTCTAAATGAAATATAAACCTTTACCCTGGCCTAACTATATTCTTAATGTACTCTCGAGAAGTTTACACTATTATATATCTGCACCTGTGCGCATATGTATCACATTATATATAGAATACATATATACATACATACATACATACTGATAATTATAATAGGCCGCTCGTTTAGCAGTCGCTCACACCGACGCCGAGCAAATATAGGCTCTCACTAATAAATGTCATTATAATTATCATATTCTGTCGATTGGATATAAATGTATCCATCATTTGATTTCATACTGTCGACATAAGAGAGCCGCATTATATTCGTGCCTAAAAATCGGAACGTGAGAATGGAGAAGCCAACAAAGTGTAGGATAAAAGGCTCCTGTCTACCATCTGATCTTCGTTAGTTCAGTCGGTAGAACAGCACCGCGTATAGGTGGCTTCCAAGGTGGACGCGGGTTTGATCCCTGCACGAAGTTCGTTTCTTTATTCACATTTACGATTTAGATCATCATCATCAGCAGCCGTTATAAGTCCACTGCTGGACGAAGGCCTTTCCCATCTCCTTCCATGACAACCTATCTTGTGCTAATCTCTGCCAAGTCTTACCGGCAAACTTTTCTATCTTGTCCCTCCATCTTGTGTCTGGCCGTTTCCTACTTCTTTTACTATCCTATGGGCACCAATCTGTTAGTCTTTTCCCCCATCTATTGTCATTTCTTCTCGCCAGGTGATCGGCCCATCTCCACTTCTGTTGTTTAATTAGTTGTATAATATCCTTTACTCTAGTCCTTTCTCTGATCCATGTTGATCTTTTTCTATCTCTTAGCGTTACCCCTAGCATTGCTCTTTCCATGGCTCTCTGTGCTATTCTAAGTTGGTTTTCAGCTCGTTTGGTTAATTTCCAGGTTTCGCATCCATAAGTCATGGCTGGTATTATGCAGCCGTTATATACTTTTCGTTTTAGGCTCATTGGCAAGGTGCTCCTCAGAATGTCTCTATTCATACCAAATGCTTTCCAACCTATCGTTATGGGTCGTTTTATTTCGCAGTCATGGTCTTTCTCCAGCTTTATTACCTGATCTAGTTAGATGTATTCATCGACCTCTATATTTAATGGTATATTTAGCCAGCAAATTCTCACTCAAGAATGTAATAGTTAAAGATTTTGGTAATAATAGCAATTTTCTTTGTCTTATAATTTCAAAGAACATTCCAAATGTTATAATTCAAATAATACATTAGTCCTACAAGAGGTTAAGTACTTTCATTAACTTCTACTATCATCAGGGTTGATAGCTGGAATATTTTAGGGCTTATTTTGTGAAAAATCATGCTAGAATGTTTTAGGGATAGGTATGTTTTTCAGGGTTGCACAACATTTTACAAACGAAACAGAAAAAAATCACGTTTTTTTTAGCCCTTTAAGTTCCTTCGTTTGGCTGAAAAAAAGCTATTTTAATCCAAAATTGATCTCTAGTGACCTCCTAAGAGGTCAGCACCACCTATCCTATCATCTTTCTGCCAAAGTTGACCCCACAAGCTAATTTTCCTCCAAGAATATAATTGTTTGGCTGCAATACAGATCATAAATGCTGACCTCTGCTGACCTCAGAGGTCGAATTTGACTGTATCTATCCTACAATTTGTAAAGTCAAAAACATTTTCTTTTACTTCATAGCAAACTCAATATCTCATTCCATTTTGCTAGTAATTGCTTCCATTGGCTAGAAATAACCTCTGGTTACCTCCAAAATCAACCTCACATAGCCTATGTCTTGTGAGTCTTCATACCAAATATTAGATCAATGGACCTTATAGTATTTAGTGGTACAAACACACAAACAGAAGGCTCCGATAATACCCTGAAACCGTTGCTGTGGTAAGTAGCTGAGGATTTTTCTAGTAAAATATACTAGTAATATCAGTGTATAACATATTGCCTTTCTGAGTACTTTTTTTCTAGTAGCCGTTAAAATTACTTCTTCCTCCTTGTAAAATTAGTATACAGGTGCATCTAAAAAAATTAGAATATTGTGGAAAAGTTCAGTTTTTTCCGTAATTTAATTCAAAAAGTGAAACTTTCATATATTCTAGATTCATTACACATAAAGTGAAATATTTCAAGCCTTTTTTTGTTTTAATTTTGATGATTACTGCTTATAGCTCATGAAAATCAAAAGTCCACCATCTCAAAATATTAGAATATTTCATAAGATCAATAAAAAAAATGATTTATAATACAGAAATGTCAAACTTCTGAAAAGTATGTTCATTTATGCACTCAATACTTGGTTGGAGCTCCTTTTGCACGAATTACTGCATCAATGAGACATAGCATGGAGGCTATCTGCCTGTCGCACTGCTGTGATGTTATGGAAGCCCAGGTTGCTTTGATAGCAGCTGTCAACTCATCTGTATTGTTGGGTCTCGTGTCTCTCATCTTCCTCTTGACAATACTTCATAGATTCTCTATGGGGTTCAGGTCAGGCGAGTTGGCTGGCCAATCAAGCACAGTAATACCATAGTCAGCAAACCAGTTACTAGTAGTTTTGGCACTGTGCCAAGTCCTGTTGGAAAAGGAAATCAGCATCTCCATAAGGCTTGTCAGCAGACAGAACCATGATGTGCTCTAAAATCACCTGTTAGACGGCTGCATTGACTTTGGACTTGATAAAACGCAGTGGACCAACACCAGCAGATGACATGGCAACCCAAATCATCACTGACGGAGAAAACTTCACACTGGACTTCAAGCAACTTGGATTCTGTGCCTCTCCACTTTTCGACCAGACTTGATTTCCAAATGAAATGCAGAATTTACTTTCATCTGAAAAGAGGACTTTGGACTACTGAGCAACGGTCCAGTTCTTTTTCTTTTTAGCCCAGGTAAGATGCTTCTGACATTGTCTCTGGTCAGGAGTGGATGGCACTAGGAATGTGACACTTGTAGCCCATTTCCTGGACATGTCTATGCGTGGTGGCTCTTGATGCACTGACTCCAGCCTCAGTCCACTCCTTGTGAAGCTCCTCCAAGTTCTTGAATCGGCTTTGCTTGACAATCCTGTCAAGGCTGTGGTCATCCCTCTTGCTTGTGCACCTTTTCCTACCACACCTTTCCCTTCCAGTCAACTTTCCATGAATATGCTTTGATACAGCACTCTGCGAACAGCCAGCCCTTTCAGCAATGACCTACTGTGGCTTACCCTCTTTGTGGAGGGTGTCAATGAGTGTATTCTGAACAACTCAACTGTCAAATCAGCAGTCTTCCCTATGATTATGTGTGTGTGTACTGAAACAGACTGAGAGATTCATGGTATACTGCATAAATAGTGATTTACTCAAACTCAAAATGGAATATTCTAATATTTTGAGATACGTTTTTTTCTATTTTTTTAGCTGTAGGCCGTAATTATCAAAATCATGCTCCAAGAAATAAGTTAAATTTATTTTTCGTAATAACATTGTTAGTAGTGGAAGTTATAAAAGTTTCATAAACTATATATATATATGATAATTATAATGACATTTATTATTCATTATTATCATATTCTGTCGATTGGATATAAAATTATCCATCATTTGATTTCATATATATATATATTAATGTTTGTGTTTCGTAAGAATGCAAAATTTTAAAACGAAATATATATGTAGCTATATGTATGGACTTATATATTCCATTTTAAAATTTTGCATTCTTATGAAACACGAAACAGGCAAATCAACCACTGGCGAAATCAACCAGGGTTGGGCGGAAGGGCAGAAATTCCTAAATACACCTACATTTATAAGGATGGAAAGCATGCAAAAAATATTAGATTAATCAATTAAATATTAGAGACGGGATTAAAATAAAATAAATTAAATTAAATATTACAGATGGGAACACCATTGGATATATCTACTTATATATATTTATTTTACAAAAAATATTAAATTAAATTAAATAAATTAAATTAAATATTAGTGATGGGATTAAATAGAATTAAATTAAAGAAGGCAGAAAAGTAAGAAGATTTGATTCATTTAATTATTCTTTTGTTCTTATTTGCTTTATTTTATTCTCTTGTTTTTTTGGCGGGGTGGTGGTAGGAGAAGTTGTTGATTAATAGTATAAAAAATATATAAATAAGACTGGCTGCTGCAGGGTCAAATTCCACTCCAGTTTCTATTCTGACTGAAGATGATTACTGCAACTTTTGTAGAAATATATTTATTTATTAGAATGAAATAAGCCTGTGTGTATCTGTATAATAAATTTTTGTTAATATCTGAGACTTGTCAATTTAGCTCAGTCAGTAAGACAGCTTCCTGACAATCAGATGATCGTGAGTTCAAATCACGGTAGGGGAATGTGAGTTTTACATATTGGTTTACACACCTAATTTTGGTGAGGATTGTTCTTGTTTTTCTTGTTTCGGTAGGAAAACTAAGTCAACTCCAGACTTTGTACTGAAGTTTGACAATAAATCCATGGTGTTCCGGTTTCTAATATTTAATTTAATTTAATATTTTTTGTATGCTTTCCAATTTAGGCCTATTTAGGCATAGACGTATTTAACCATTTCTGCCCTTCTGTCCTACCATAGTTGATTTCACCAATGGTTGGTTCAGGAGGTGATGTGTTTCGAAACGTTGCTTAAAATCTTTTCATTATTCATTTATTTATATAGGCGACCTGTTTTTACAAATAATTTTTCCTGAAAAGAATACAAAAGTCGTAGTTATTTGATAAGTAAAAATAATTGTAAAAAGGACATATTAAAATTTAATTATTAAAAATAATTAGTTCTGAATGAATGGAAAAACTGAATTACAAGTTTGACTCACCATAATTATGAAGAAGTTGGTCAAATTCCACAGCATATTCATTCATGGTGGTAAAGTATCTGCGACTGAAAAATTATAACATTTTTTTAGTTATTTGCAATCATAATTTCAAACTCTTTTATTTTATTTGGTCTTTTCTAAAATCTTCTATAGTTTGTCAGATTTTTTAACACTTTCAAAAGAGCTGTTTACTTTGCTGAATATTAATAATTTAGTTTTTTCTTGTCCATTACAACGTCATGCCTAAAATTAATGTTTTTCCCATATAACAACAATTAACAATTCAAATGCTTCTTCTGACGATTGAACTCCTTCTTGTTGTTTGTGTTCTAAACACAACGTTTTAGCTGATCCATTCTTCGGCCTTCTTCAGGTGTAAAATCCGAGTGTGTTAGGTTAAACAGAAGTTATGTTTAAAGGGGGTAACCCTTATAGTGCAGGGCCTGGGTGTTTCTGTGTCTTTGTCTTGTCAGGTTTAGGTCTGTTCAGAAGTGGAAGCCACATTGGGTTGAAATCCGCACTTGTCTGGCTAATGCATTTAGTTGACATTTTCATGTGAGCTGCTACTTCAAAGAAGCAGCTCACATTAAAATGTTGACTAAAGTTCAATCGTCCGAAGTACCATTTGAATATTAATGACCCTTCTCAAAACTAGAGAAAAGAACCATTTGAATATTAATGACCCTTCTCAAAACTATAGAAAATATCTTAACACATAACCATATTTGACAGAGTAATCTTTCAAACTTGTTTACTTGCATCATCAGCTGCTTACCTTTTAAATGGGGTCTAATTAGGCTGATTGTGACCTAAGGAGGTGTGAGTGGCATAACAGTTAACAGCACAGACAATGGAAGCAGCGAGCTGAGTTCAAATGTTGGTCAAGGCTGTTTATGTTCACTTTGCACTAATGTCCTTGGGAAAGTCATGAATCCATCTCCACCCTGCAGCTATGGGTAAAATAGCAGGGCAGAATGGGCTCTCTAGCCATCGGAAGGCAACCAGTCTAGGAGAAGGACAATTCTGATTCTAAACCAAGGAGTGAATCCCCCTTATGGCAGTTGGATGCCAACTTTGACGTCCTTCTGGCAGCCCCTGCAGCCAAGCTGATGCCCTCCTTTCTTTTGGACTACATTAGCGAGGATGAAAGGGGGATTCTGTTGCCTTAGTATCCCAGGATCTCCATACGCTTCGTCTCGCTTCCAGTGTCTATTACGACAGAAGGAGGTCTTCTCAGCGACCTAAAGTTGACAGTATTTTCTTATATAACATAAGAAAATACAACAGCTGTCATGACCTCTGGGCAACAGGAGTTGGCTTGTTCTATTTTTGGAAGCATTTCCTGCTTGTCTAGACAGTTGACCTTGGGGTCAACCTCAGCATCTTGGTTTGCCACACTTTTGGGTAAAGTCACGAGTCAGTCAGAATCAACTCTTGGGACAAGACTAGTCGCATCTATTTGACATCTCCTAAATCATGCATATCTAAGATCAACTGAAACTTCTAAATGCTAACAACACTATATTCTATTTTTCCTCCCTATCTTCTCAATTACTAACCAGTACTAAAAGCCACTAACTAAAGCTAATACTTAAGAAGAAATAGACGAACTAAGAACTTGACTGATCTACCAGTGTTTCTACGTAGGAAAAAAGGTAGGTTGTTTTTTTATATATATTGTTTGACTTTGTGACTTCCTTCGAAGCCCAAGTCATCACAACAGCAAATACTGAAAATATCACAATGTTCTTTTCTTTTGACAAATCAAACTACGAATTCACTTTCATAATTGATAAAAAATTGTTTGGTAAGTTCAAGTATAGTTTGTACTCATGTAAAGAGCTGATCTTTATATAAATGTTTATTGCTGTACGGTATAAACTTCCTATTTAGTTTATAAGTTCTTGTGTAAACAAAAATAGATCTGACTATAATTTTGAGAAGGCTTATGAACATTCAAAGAGTTTTTCGGACACTTCAACTCCTTCCTGTTGTTCATATTGTTCACACATTTCAGGCCGATTCATTCTTTGGACTTCTTCAGGTGTAATATGTAATATCTGTAAGTGAAGAGAGTCTCTTTTTCTGACCTCTTCTTTTTTTCTTTTTTACTTTACGCTACCGGAGAAAGGGACTCTCTTACCTTATGGATATTGCACATTACACCTGAGGAGAATGAATTGGCCGAAACGTTGTGTGAACAACATAAACAACAAGGAGTTCAAATGTCCAAAAATCTCATTGAAAAGAAAATTTGTTCGTCATCACTATAATCTGAAAATCTCAAATTACAAAAGCCATTATTGTGAAATTTTTTAAATACAGCTGATATACACTTGAGGCATTTTGTAGTAGAAACTGGTCTTAAAGCTGATAAAATTATTTTATATCTAATTGAAAGCTTTAAACGTAAAGTATATAACGGCTGAATAATACCAGCCATGACTTATGACTGCGAAACATGGAAATTAACCAAACAAGCTGAAAACCAACTCAGAATAGCACAGAGAGCCATGGAAAGAGCAATGCTAGGGATAACTCTAAGAGATAGAAAAAGATCAACATGGATCAGAGCAAGGACTAGAGTAAAGGATATTATACAACTAATTAAGCAGCAAAAATGGAGATGGGCTGGCCACCTAGCAAGAAGAGATGACAATCCGATTGGTGCCCATGGGACAGTAAACAAAGTAGAAAAAGACCAGACACAAGATGGAGGTACAAGATAGAAAAGTGTACAGGTAAGGCTTGGCAGAGGTTAGCACAAGATAGGTTGTCATGGAAGGAGATGGGAAAGGCCTTTTCCAGCAGTGGACTTATAATGGTTGATGATGATGATTATTCTTTCAAAATTGACTAGTTTAAAATATTTGGATCAATTCCAAACCCCCCAAAAGTTTTAAGATCTTTAGTTTAGAAATAGTACGGATCAACCTAGATTTTTTATTTGATTGTTGTTTAATGTTTGTCTTGATCTCTTGAAGATGTTAAATGTTATATCTTTTCTCTTCTAATGTTGTAATTTCTTTTCTTTTTTTTTGTGTTACCAATTTAGCGTGTTTCGCGCTAGATTCAGCGCGTCTCTCGTTTTGGCAGTGCAAATAAGCGCTTAATTAGCGCGTTTACGCTTAAACATTTTGGCCATTTTTCGACTATATTCGACCATTTTTAGTGTCATTTCGGCGGCTTTTGGCAATCAAACTAGCGCGAAAATATTTTTGGAGTTGGCAACCAGTGTTGCCAATTTAGCGAGTTTCGCGCTAGATTCAGCGCGTTTCTTGTTTTGGCAGTGCAAAAAAGCGCTAAATAGCGCGTTTACGCCTAAAACATTTTGGCCGTTTTCAGCGTCTTTCTGGCCATTTCTGGCTATTTTTAAAAGTTTAGCGCTTTTTGGAAGTAAAAACTAGCGCGAAAATATTTTTTGAGTTGGCAACACTGTTTGGGAGAGGTAATGCTTGTTCTGATCTAGAGCAATTACCTATAGTTTTTCATTTTTTCATTTAATTAAAAAGTATTTGTCCGAATTTTCTTTAAAGGGGAAGGGAGTTGGTATGAAAGAGTATTGAAGATCAAAACAATGAAAACTGATCAAAAAATTTCGAAATCAATTTCAGATTAAAACTGAAATCTTTTAATGGCTGACTCCAATTCTTTGTCAGTTCAATGCCTCGTTCTTAAATTCAAAGAAATACGGACCCATTTATTATTTCATTAACATAGACTTTTTATAATTCATTTACTTTCACTTAATGGTTTAAATGTTAAGTTTCTGTGAACAATTTCTTTTTTAGATCAAACATTTTCTCTATTATTATTTGGCGAACTTTCGGACTAGGCATCCATGCTGTTAAAACCGTTGGCGATATTTTCTACAGTAGGTTAGATATGCATAAATTTATTTTTCCTTTAAGAAAAGATTTTTTCGGCATTCTATGTCTATTCCGAAAGATCGCCTATTACTTCATTACTACGTGGTTTCACTTATATCTTCAACTTCATGCTCTTGTTATCAACACTTTTGGAGTTGATACATTCTTCGACCGCCAGAGAAAACATCAATAGCTTCCGTCCAGACTTGAACCCGGATCCCCGGGATGCGAGTTCAAATCTCGTCGGTAGCTATTTCTTTATAGACATTTTCATTTTATTCTTTGATTTATTTTTGTCATACATTTTATGCAAAATCTGCCTGCATAGTTTTTATTTGTAGTTCTACAAGACAGGATGGATTTGAAAATTCATACACACACAATAATTAAATTGGGGCATAAATTATTTTCTCATTATTATAGAAAAAAACTTGATACATTGTTTCTTTGAATGGAAGAAAAATTCAACAACAAACAATAATTATTTGATTTTTTCTTGAATAATAAGCAAAAGGGTGTTTACATAGTAAAGTACTTGCATAAATAAGAAAATGCTTACATGGCCAAATTTGAAATGTAATTTACCTGAAAAGTAAATTTGCAGAAAGTTATCCAAACTACGGATGATGAATATGATTAAAACCCCACTTCGGAATCACTTTTTTTTCATTAAAAATTCAACTGGAATATTTTCTAGGGTTAGTTTTAATTCTAAAACTAATTAAATTATATATTTTTTTTAAAAATCACCAAATTGAAATAATCCAGTTAACTTAAGATCGGGAAATCCGAAGAATAACGAAGTCATTTGAAATTATTTGTGAATTAGAAATTACTAATAATTATAATTTTTTTTATCAGCCTTTATTGGTTTATATCGATTAAAATTAAAATAATCATATTAAAAGTAAAAATTATTCGATAAAAAAATTAATTCTTTAGCCAATCAATAGTCATTAATTTGAAAAAAAAACTACAAAAAACAATCTATCAAATTTAAATGTTCGCAGTAAATTCTTTCTTCTATTAAGTAAAATGCCGAAGAAAAATTTGAAAAATAATACACAAGCAAAACAAATGAGTTAATAACGAAAAATAAAGACACGAAGTTTATTATTTCTTTTTTTTCTTTCATGTAAATTGGAAATTTAATCATACGCGTAGAAAACCATGCGTCGACTTGCGTTCGGATTTCGTTCTGGTATGGACGCAACTCGATCTGGGTGTTAGTAAAGTCGATAATTACAGGGGGTAGTGAAATATACGCATTGTACACCATAAGATACCATGATAGTGACACATGCATATTTATTTACCTTGTTGGGACCAATTTGTAGAGTCACCATTCTTTAGGGTCAGAGTTCAATGAAATAAATGAAAAGACGAATATGTATCATCATCATCAGCCGTTATAAGTCCACTGCTGG
>VCCN01003880.1:29291842-29303147 GCA_006491835.1 Architeuthis dux
TTATGTAGTCTAATTATTGCAGTGCCATTTTCGCATATGTTTGGATGATGTATGTACTTTTTTTCGTTAACACCTTGTTCTCGCATTAAATTAAAGACTGCCGTGTATTCTACCGAGTCAAATGCTTTCTCATAGTCTACGAAGGTCAAATAGAGTGGTTTGTTGTATTCTAGGGACGTTTCGATTAATTGGTTTATTGCATGTAAGGTGATTCTGAAGCCTGCCTGCTCGCGTGGTTGGTTTTCGTCTAGAGTGCCTGTTAATTTGTTTGTGAGTATTTTTGTGAATAGTTTATATATGTTAGGTAATAGTGTAGTAGGGCGGTAGTTGCCAATGTCGTGCTTATGTCCTTTCTTGTGGAGTATGATTACTATTACTAGACAGAAGTTTTTTAGTAACTTTTCTTTCTCTTATGCATTGTGTGAATAGCTGTGCTAGTCCTTTGTGCAAGATTTCTCCTGCATCTTCTAGAGGGTCTGTCGTTATGCCATCCTTGCCTGGTGCTTTACCGAATTTCCTATTTCTTAGTGCAAATACTACTTCTTCTACTGTTATGTCTGGGATATCGCTAGTATCTTTAGGTTTATTAGTTTGTGGTATGTTTGTTTTTGAAGCGTACACATTTTCATACTATTCTTCAGTTACTTTTGTCAATTTGTCCCTATTTTTGATAATTTTGCCATTTTTATCCTTTAGTGCATGCATCTGTTGCTTGTTGGTATGGTCTGCGGATCTTTCTGATAGCCTTTACTATTCTCTTCGTATTTTCCTTTCTTTTTTCTCTTCTCGTTCTTTTATTTATTAATTTAAGTTCTGCTTTTTTGTTTTCGTCCTCTTTAGTTTTTATCTTCATATTTCCCCTCTGTTTGATTAGTTTTAATGTTGCTTTAGAGTATTTCCCTGTATTATTGTCTACACTTGTACTGCCTACCATCTCTGCTGCTTCTTTAATTATATTTGCCAGACTATCACTCTTTTCCTCTGTGTCACTGTTGTTATTCCACAAGGCCAGCAATCTGTTCTCTATCGATACTCTGAAGTTGCTAATGTTCTCTATCTCTATCTTATTGGGGAATCTCTTCTTCTTAAGAATCATTTTATTTTTTCAGTTCTAAAGTTAAATTTAGTTCTGCACGCTACCATTCTATGATCGCTTCCTATGTCTACTTTGTTTATAACGGTAACGTCTTTAATGTTATTTATCTTGTCAGTTAGTATGAAGTCGATTTCGTTTTTTGTTGTGCCATTTGGGCTTTTCCAAGTCCACTTTCGACCTTCCCGTTTTTGAAAGACTGTATTAGTTATCTTTAAACCGTATCTTTCTGGGAAATTTACTAGCATGTCACTTCTCTCATTTCTCTAGCCTATTCCATATTTTCCTACATTCGCTAACTTTTCCTTGACCTACCTTAGCATTAAAGTCTCCTATGAGCATTGTGTAGTTAGTCTTCTCTCTGTCCATTATCTTATTGATGTCTTCGTAAAACTCTTCAATCTCTTGGTCAGAACTTTTCGAAGTAGGCGCGTAGACCTGGATTACCTTTAGTGTGTATCTTTTGCTTAATCTAACTGTTATCCAAGCTATTCTGTCTGATATACTGTCAAAACTTATAACGTTGCCTGCGATGTTATTATTGGCTAAGAATCCTACGCCACTGAATTTTGTATCCTCTTCCCTTTTGTAATAGAATAGGTGGTTACTTACCTTAAGCTTTAGAAGGTTTTCTCCTTTTCTGTGGGTTTCACTTATACCTACGATGTGCCAGTTGATGTTGTTCAATTCCATTTGCAGTTGGTCTAGTCTATGGTCTTCAGCTATGCCACGGGCATTGTAAGTGTACATCTTGATGTTGTTCAATTTGTTTAATGTTGGACAGTGTCTGTTCGCATTCGAGGGAACATTGCCCGCAGGCACACGAAGCAATGCGGTTGGACCTTTAGTAGGCGATTATCCAACAGGAACGCTACAATATTTATATGGTTGTGCTCTCATATTGGATTTTGGAAGGTGGTGGCTAATTTAGCTCACCCGTTGCCAGTAGTTTCTGGTTAGCATTTGGATAGGTGTCACCTTATTCGGTATATTCGGTGGGGCTCTATATATCTACAGGGTATCTCTATGATCCACCCCGTCTTAGATGGTACCACATATATACATGGAGCCTTCCCCATCCGCCACCTGGGGACGTGCAGAGTAGCAGAGAGATCATACCCCCTCCAAATGTGTGTTGGTTGGCTTGAAAAAGGACATCCTTTGGAGTTTTGTCATTTCGTTGGTGGGGGGTTACTACAATTAACTAGTTGGATGTTATTCGTTTGTTCATTTCGGTCGCTTATTTATTTAAGTCTTGACTTAGAGTCAAGAGATGCCATTTTCTCATCTCTTAGCCTGACGGTCTGAAGACAATAAATATGTCTTCGCGTTCGTCAAATGTTGATGCCGATAAGAGAGAAGGACTGACTCTGTATTTCCAACTATCATGTTATTTAGGGGGGGGGTAGTAAAGGGCACTGCTGATTTGGGGGGGGTTGATTTTTAAATAATGGAACATGGAAACATTTATCTAAGTAATACAATTAGGTTTAAAGAATAATTTCTAAAACGAATAAATTGGGTTTGTAGCCGACTCATACGTATTTCTGCACACACTCACTACGGTCATCAAGTGGAAAGCACTTGACTCAATTTTCCTTTGGAACAATCCAGATTCTTATTTCGAGAAAACTGGTTGTCTCGTCTTTTAGATAACCAGTTTTCAGGACATGAAATTAATGTACTTGACTCGAACTTAATACGCTTTGCAGACGGCAAGTCTGGCAAAATCATGTATCTTGTCAATTTACATTTCATCTTGGATTTTTGATGATACCCAGTTCAACACACCACACCTTCCACTCGTGTATAAGAAAATTGGCGCGAAATCCGTTGAGCCAGTTATTGCACAGAATTGTTCAGTTAGGTTTAAGTGGCCCTACAGTGTATATCTGTCTACAATAATAATTTAAATTGGCCTTGTTCAAGGTTCAATGAAATGAATGAAAAACGAATGTGTATATAACATATGACACATTAATTCATAGTACAACAGTTGTTTGGTGTTAGTTTTAATTCGTGAAAGTAAAGGTAATTGTTCTGCCAAAAGAGTTCCAAGAAACGTTCATAGGTCGAAGATTCATAGTTCGTAATTTTCCCTTGTAAGTGTAGATTTAAGGGTCTACAATAATTAAAGGTACCAGACTAAGGCCGGTAAAAGTTGCCGCGCTTTTAGGCAATGCTCATCAGTCAGTCAATGTGTGAACGAAGCTAGTCACACCTATTTCGGCGTCTCCTAAATCAAGCAGATAAAAGTTCTCCTGAACCTTCTAAATACTAACAACACTATATTCTATTTTCCTTCCATATCTTCTCAATTACTAACCAGTAATAAAAGCCACTAACTAAAGCTAATACTAAAGAAGAAACAGACATCTGAAGAACTTGACTGATCAGCTTGTATTTCTACATGGTAGGTTCTCTTTCATATATATTGTTTGACTTCGTGACTTCCTTCGAAGCCCAAGTCATCACAGGTAATTAAATATAAGTAGTAGTAACTGGTAGTCCAGTGTAGAAACAAGGAGTTAACAACGAGTAGAAAATATTCAGGTCCCCATGTGCGTTTGGTCACGTAGTGGTTCGCGCCAAATCTGTGACGACACAGAGAGAATCGAGGAAGAAGATACGATCGCCATTTTTAAATGGCGTGCCTAAAATACCTCGTGTGACTTCCATTTTGAATACGGACACCATCACATTAGTAAACAAAGAAAGTTCGACCATGTCGATCAAATATAGAGAAATAATTCATATAATAGAAAATAGAATAATGATGAAGACAAATGCAGATATTTATAGACAAGCGATTAACGAAACATTTAATAAACTAAAAAGCAATATAATTGTTACATGTGTGTGTGTGTGTGTGTGTGTGTGTGTGTGTGTAGCAAAAGTACTCACGTAGTTCATCATTGAATAAATGTGTGTGTGTGTGTGTGTGTGTGTAGCAAAAGTATTGAATAAATGTGTGCGTACGAAAGTGGTAGAGTATGGTAGCCAATTTCGTTAAGCATTTCGTGACACCTGTTGGGACGACTACTGTCTCTTGTAGTCTGTCTCTCTACCTTTTAAATATTCAAATAGGCTCCAAATGACATGCTTTGTGTTGTGTGATCCTCGCATCCTGATTGGTTAATAAATCGTAACTGTTGTCAACTTACTTTTAGATTTGAATTATTGCCGTTTTGCTGGCGACTTTACTTTGGAAGAATGTCCTGGGAGACGATATTTGCACAAAATCAGACTTCACTTTTCTACTGAACTTCATAGTTTGTTAACACATTAAACTTTACTGGTGTGGTCCCACACCACCATTTAATTATTTCATTCGGTGGTGAACATTAATACTGATTAATGAGTCCGATCCTCACTGGGTGCCCCACACCTATGGCCTTGTGCTAAAACTAAGCTAAGTATACATATCAAAATGATGAAATGACTATTTCATTAAATGGATACAGTATACTGGGATTTGTATAGGGTTAGGTTAGCGTTACTTTAGATTTGGATGTTTTAAAATCTTTAAGTATTTTCGCAGTAAAAATGGTGTTTACATTTATACATTTTAATGAGACGTAGATTTAATGTTGTTTTGCAGTAAATAAGGAACAGTTACTTATAAAGGTAAAACATTCTTACTGAATAAGTAAGTACAATCAAGTTGATTTAGCGTCTTTTGGTTTTGTTTGTTTAGCAGACAATCAAAAGTTAGGAAAGATATTACTCAGCAGTTATTGTGACAAATTCATGAATTTGTTTGGAATGTTACGTATTAGCTAAGAGGCGGAAATGACGTCACAAAATTCAATCCCTTTACACTGGCTAAAAGAATGCTTCGGTATCATCGAAACATTGTTCTAGTAAAATAATTGGTTTTATTCATACATGAATACTATTTGAATATTCCGAGCCGGGCTGTACAACCAGATTTATGAATAACTGATATAAACCTAAAATATCACATTATAACAACCTACTTGTACGAAACAAACAACATCAATCTGTAGAGAAACGGGATAAGAACAAGAGGTTTCTTAATATTCTGAGTAACTGCAAACAAAGGATTATTAATAAGGTTTTAGACATAGTAAGCTGTATTTTGTAACCACAATTTTCTCTATCGGCTTTGAGTTTGTTGCAGCAACAGTTAACAGAAGAAGGTATGGGTACGAGTAACCTAGAATTTAAAGAAGTGGAAACATTTCTAAATGCACACCCTGATTTCTTGGGTACGTTTCTGGCAAAGAATGAGTTGTCCAAAAATCTTAATCAGAAAATTACTGACATGGCATCACCACCAACACTGTCCATGTCCAGATGCGTGGAGAAACTGGTCAATCAACAGAGGAAACAAAAGAAAAACATTGTTGATGCTACCATGGATGAAAATCAACGCTTCAGTGAATTTATGAAAGACATTGCTGGCGAACTAAACGTGACCGCGTTGAGTCATAAAATCTTGCAGAATGTTATTTATCTAACTGGAAGTGATCGCGGCAGGCTTTTTCTTGTGGAAGGAGCCGATGAAAAATATCTAGTTTCTAAGCTGTTTGATGTAACTGCCACATCTATGCTGGATGACTCTATGCACGACGAGAAAAATGCAATTCATATAGCTTTTGGTGAAGGAATTATTGGAATGGTTGCTGATTCGAAAATTTCCATGAATGTAAAAGATGCTCAAGATGATCCTCGTTATAATCCCGATGTTGATACGTTAGCAGGATATCAAATTCGCTGTATTCTTTGTATGCCAATAATGAACAAAGACGGTGATGTAGTTGGTGTGGCTGAGATCATGAACAAGAAAGGTGTAGATTGTTATTCAGAAAAAGATGAGATTCTGTTTAGTGAATACCTAAATTTCTGTGGAATTGGCATTAATAACGCTCGTCTCTTTCAGATGTCAATCGAAGAAATTCAAAGAAATCAACTGCTGTTGAATTTGGCTTGGCAAATATCCTCAGGGCAAAGCCATATTGATCAAATTATCCAAATAATATTAGAACACGCTTTGAAAATAATTAAATGTAAGTTTGCAAGCGTTTACCTAATGGATACAAAAGGTCGATCATTTGGCAAGATTTATCGTCTGAACGATCTCGACACAAATGTAATACTTACAAATGAAGAAACTGAAAGAAATGTGTACACCGACATAGCCAAAAAATGCTTGCAAAACAACGAAAGGATATTTTCTACAAATTTGTGCAACGATCCGGAGTTCGTTGCCTGTGCAGAAATTTCGTCTGAACAAGATTCTGCCGGCGATAGCGTGAATAAAAAGAAGAAATATGAAGAAGGCGCCAACTGGGTCTTATGTACGCTTGTAAATGATCCGTCGGATCAATGTCTTGGTTGTATTATGTTTGCAAGCAGAGTAAACGCAATTACCAACAAAGCCGATAGCAACACGATTGATGCTTTTGCTGTGTACTGTGGTCTTGGTATATATAATTGCCAGTTGTATCAAAGTACAGTTAAATCACTGACGGTCAAACAAATACTTATGGAAATCCTGTCATACCATATGACTTCAGAAAAAGGGGAAGTTGATCGATTTGTACATATAGATATGCCTTCTGCAAATGAGTGTAAAATATATGACTTTGGATTCAACGACTCAGTGTTGAGTGATGTGTCTACCGTTCAGGCGTGTGCTTTAATGTTTATCAAGATGAATACTCTGAATATTTTAGGTATTAGTATGGAACATCTATACCACTGGATACTGACAGTAAAGAAGAACTACAAACCTCTTTTATATCACAATTGGCGTCACGCACTCAATGTTTCCCAGACAATGTTTTGCGCTTTAAGCAAAGGGGTTTTGAGGAAGTACTTCTCTCCGTTTGAGTGCATCTGTCTATTAATTGCCAGTCTCTGCCATGATCTTGATTATGAGAAGTATATGTGTGATAATCTGAAAGATATCGCCCTATTGGCCAGCGTTTATAGTACGTGTTCTTCTGAGCATCAAGTGTTAGGCCGTTGTGTAATGATATTAAATACCGAAGCGACAAATATTTTCCAAAACCTCACAGCTGAAAAATACAGACAAGGAATGGAATTGATCAAGAAAGCAATTTTTGCCACTGATATTTATGTTTATCTTGTTAATGAGAAACATTTCGGCGAACTTAAGAAAAAAAGGGCACCTTTTCAAAATGAACACGACAAAGACATGCTAACTGTTTTGACAATGGTCACTTGTGACTTAACAGCATTTTCAAAACCATGGAATAATCATAAACTAATTGTTTTGGCAGCTACATTAGATTTGTTCCAAGAACCAGAGTCAGAAAGAGAAGCTCCAGTTTTGAAAAAAAGTGAAAGTTACAAAATTCCAAGCCTTATAATAGAGTTCATTGATATCATTTGCCTAAAAGCTTTTCAAACGATGGCAGAATTCGACCAAACTTTCTTAGGATTACATGAGGCTTGTATAGAAAACCGTAAACACTGGGATGATATAGTTCAACGAATTGATGACTTCGATTTTGAAACAGAATTGAATAAATCCCGAGCAGGCTTAGTAGATATCGATGAGCCTTCCCGAACATTGGTGAAACAAACTGTGCCTGTCAAAACAGTTTCAATCGTTACAACGGCAAAAGAAGAGGAAGGAAGTAATGGAAAAGAAATAGAAGAGAAAGAAATAGAAAAGAAGGGAGGAGATGAAGAAAGAGAAAAAGAAGAAAAAGAAAAAGAAGAAAAAGAAAGAAAAGAAAAGGAAATGGTGGCAAGTGAAGAAGAAAAAAATGGAAAAGAAAAGGAAATGCAAGAACTGGAACAAAGAAAAGGAGAAGAAGAGAGGAAAGCAAGAGAAGAAAAGGAAAGTAAAGAAAAAGAAGAAAAGGAAAGGAAGGAAAAAGAAGAAAAAGAAAAGAAAGAAAAAGAAGAAAAGGAAAGGAAGGAAATAGAAGAAAAGGAAAGGAAAGAAAAAGAAGAAAAGGAAAAGAAAGAAATAGAAGAAAAGAAAAGGAAGGAAAAAGAAGAAAAGGAAAAGAAAGAAAAAGAAGAAAAGGAAAAGAAAGAAAAAGAAGAAAAGGAAAGGAAGGAAAAAAAAGAAAAAGAGAGAAAAGAAAAGGAAATGCAAGAACTGGAAAAAAGAAAAAGAGAAGAAGAGACGAAAGCAAGAGAAGAAAAGAAAAGGAAAGAAAAAGAAGAAAAAGAAAAGAAGGAAAAAGATGAAGAGAAGAGAAAGGCACCAGACGCGACAAAAGAGGAAAAGCGGGAACCTGAAGCGGAAGCGGATGCTGAAATCGAAAGATTCAGTTCTGCCAAAAGGAAAGAATCTGTAAAAGTGCAATTAATGTCTCGAATGTCAGACAAATTAATTAGTTTAAAATCCCCATCTGATATTCCTGTTGTAGGTTCATCGATAGACGAATCTGGTTCAACAATATCTCCATCACCAACTGTTTCTCCAAAACCTAAATCGCGGCGAAAGTCCAAAGAGCTTGACCATACAAATACGGGTAAAAAACTTTCTTACCGGCAACCTAAAGAAACTGGTGAAGCACCCCCAGAACCAAGGCGTGGGATGCAACGGCGTAAATCCTGCATCGATGAAATGGCAGAAGAGAACCTGCGGCACAAGAATGAAAAAAAGCTATCAATATCTTCGAAACAGCGTTCTCCACAAGGTTCTGCACTATCAGCGCGTAGTCTAGAGAAACATAAGAGAAAGAAATCTT
This sequence comes from Architeuthis dux, assembly GCA_006491835.1. Lineage (NCBI taxonomy): Eukaryota > Metazoa > Mollusca > Cephalopoda > Oegopsida > Architeuthidae > Architeuthis > Architeuthis dux. The sequence goes on from VCCN01003880.1 coordinate 29,300,639, forward strand.
CTAACCATCAACCACTGATCGGTGATCAATCATCCAACACGGATATGAAGACAAGTATTGTACGTTCCGAGCCAGCAAAACAGCGAATCAAAGCAAGCACCATACCAACAGGAGAAAAGAGGAAATGCACTCCAAAACAACCAGAGAGAGACGTTCGAAAAAAAACACAAAAAAGCAGCCACTGTTCAATTATCTGAGCTCTTCACTCGTGTATTAAACATCATTGAAAGAATTCGACTTTTGTCTATTATTTATTGTTTTCACTTGGCCAGACTATTATGTATTCCACGCTTGGTCGGTGTAAGGGTTTCATGTGCCCTAGGCGAGATTTAAAACTTTCGCCCCTCCGTTGTATTTTAAGGGCTATTTTTTTTCAGATTGAAGACAAATGCCAAAAGAAAAACCCGGCCATTTCATGTGGGACAACCTAATACAATCTTCTATTGTTGTAGAATAACCAAAACTACACTAACCATATCTAATCTGTAATGAAGATAATGTTGATGTTAGTAGGATTATTATTAAATATATCTGACTCCATTATTAAATATATCTGACCCCATTGGAATGGAAAAGGTTAATGTTATAAACAATAACAAGGATCGTAGCGTAGTAATCTCTAGATAGCCGTAAGTAAGCTAATAGTAGCAGCGGTAGTAATAGCAGTAATAGCCTTAAGGGATAGACTGCCGTAGGCTAGAGTGCTGATGATACGAGAGAGAAAGAAAATGTAAGGTATGCACTGGAGAAGATGCACATGGTAATCATGCAATGAGAATAAACAATACAAATACTTTGCAATAATAATAAGTATATTTATTACAGAAGGCATAACAATAAGGTAATTCTCAGTTATAAAGAAAAAGAAGAAAGAATGCATTTAAAGAGTTCGGTTTACTACTTAGTAAGTGTCCTTATTTTGTTGAAGATGTTAAGGAAGAGAGTGTGTGTATGTATGAATGCGTATGTACGTAATCGAAATTTGGAACAGCGATAGATTTGTTTAGGCTACAAATCTGGAACTGAACGTAGAATGAAAATAGTTCGTTTCTTATAGGAAGAGGTGAGTGGAGGATGTGTGGCTGGTCGAAATGTCGTCCGTTGGAATGGATTTCGTCAAAGTTCCAAGGTAAGATGTGAGGTGACAAAGATACAAGGTTTTGCTAGACTTGGTGTCTGCAAAGGGTATCATGTTTCGAGTCAAGTACCGTTTTCCCATGTTATCTAAAAGCACTGTAGATAACTTTGTTTCTCGGAATTCTGAAACTTGGGTGTTCTTAATGAAAAGTTGTGTGTCAAGTGGTTTCATTTGTTGACCGGAGTGTGTGAGTGCAAAAATACATATGTGTCCGTTACAAATCCACAATTCCATATTTATTCAACTAGATTAAGTGCCTCAACCTTTTTTTTCACCGCAGATCGGTTTAATATTGACAATATTCTTGCGGAGTGGCCAACATGTTAATCCCGACCGGTATATAGGTGTTAAGTCAACTAAAAGTAACTTATAAATGGCTAATACATTCAGACGAATCAAATATTAAGATCCGAAGAAATGAATTTTTTTTTCTGTTTGCGACCGCCAAAGTTCATCTAATTGACGCGTCGGTCCTGAATCCGCGCGTTAAAATTAAATCTTACTCTTAAACATTTTACTGTTTTATTCAGCTTAGCTTAGTACGGCATTAGTTCAAATGAGGGGAAACGCGCCTAGGAAGATTATATTATGTCTGCCCGCTTGCTTTGAAAAATCAGCATTCAAAATCCTAGCTTTTAAATGGGCACAAACACCGACTTCTAGTACCCCTCTTAATGTTTTATTCAGAAATTTTAAAAGGGAAAAAGAAAGAAAATAACGTTTCTATATTCACCGAGAAATGGTGGACCTATTTATTAGGAAGAATAAGTCGTCAATATGTTGCGGACACCTAAGTTCGGAGTACATCTTCTTTTTTTAAAAAAGTCACCATTCTTTGTTAAAGAAATTATTCTTCCTTTATTACTTTCTTTAAACTCTTAAATTCATTAAAAAAAATTTAAATTTCAAGGGAAATGACTTCTGATTGAAATTATCTCCCTTTGACCATTTGGCAATCTAAAAAATGTTATATACAATTCACAGAAGTGTTTCACCATTTTAATGCTATTCATTGAAGAATTCCACTGTCAATTACAAGCGGTTTATGAATTTAAGAGTTAAATATTTACAACTGTAAGATACTATGATGTAATTTCTATAATTAGAAATTAGTCTTTAACCTCCCTTACTTGGTAAGCGGTAGCAATGTAAATTGCTCAGACCCAGCGGTAAAACTTCAAAAGGGATAAAGGAGTGGTAAAGCATGAGAACGTGTTAGAAACAGATACATCAACAAGCTAATTGGTGAGAAAAGACACCAGTAAAGAAATGTACAAATATTTACTACAGAAAGAGTTGAAATAACTTTTGTGTGTACAAATATGTTATTCAATCTTTTATTATTATTATTATTATTATTATTATTATTAT
>VCCN01003880.1:29320598-29332512 GCA_006491835.1 Architeuthis dux
ATTTGGCTGTTTTACCACCCGGGGCAATCTTATGTTAGATCCCGGTACTCCTGGTGATGTCTTTGTAATAGGTCAGTAAACAAATATAGGCATCTCTGATTTTTCATGAATAAAACTGATGTTTTTCTCATATTAAAAAGAAATTCATTTTTTACCCAATTCTGTTGACATATTGTTTTAAAATTATTTAAAAAACAGAAAATATGAAGAATTGTAGAAAAATCAACAGAAAAATAAATTTTGATTGAGGTATGTGGTTTTTTGTTTGCAAATAAATACATTGTTGCTAAAACATATTTGTATAATTAAATCCATATGTAAATAATCCCATCATTTGTGATGGGTACTATACACAAAAATAAAACTGAATAATTCCACATTTGATTGAAAATGTTATTACAACAAAATATCCTTCCAACTTTGTCAACATGTTTTGGTCGATCAATTCTTCAGGCGTATCATTTGAGAAAATAGTCTAACAAAAAAAAAATAATCTCAAATTATACACCTGATGAGGATGAAGAATGGATCGGCCAAAACATTGTGTTTACAACAATGATTGTCCGAACAAAAGTTGGAATGTCAATGTCTTTTCTCAAAGTTATAGACAAAACATTTAATAAACAATATTAAAGACAGAATAAAGAAAAGGACATTGAAATGAGAATGACTTACCAACATATCTTTTTGGGTTCCCTTATAAGATAGGCAATCTTCAGTTCGTTCAAGATCGTACTGAATGCATTCATACTTCCGGCAGACGGACCTGAAAGTATCAAGTGACAAATCTAGCTAAAGACATTTTCACCTAAGATCATTTTCCAATTCTGTTTTCATCTGACTAAAATCTACTTATATAGAACACCACGTGTATGGCTATCTTTTTTTTCCTCTGTAATATTTGTCAAGGGAGATAACTATTACATGCTAATAAGAGTAGTCTCCCTTATTTATTTTCAACTATGTAAACATCCTGATTCATTCTGGTTGAACATAAACAAGAAAATGCAGAGCAACAATATTTTTGATATTTCAAAAGTACAATGGAATTGCAAAATTATTTAAATACTTTTTGATGACATGGATAAACTAGTTCTTTAAATAAACCATTTCAGATTTTAAGATACTAAAAAAGCTCATATAAGACTTTATTCATCTGAATTGTTATGGAGTTGTTGTACCTTATAAAATGGTTTAAACATGCACACATTACATTTATAACTTCTGAATATTTAATAGCCACAAAGATGGAAAGAAATTGCTTTTATTTCACAGTTGAGTTTTTCTTTTTATATCTGTCAAAATCTGCACAATTCTAATAGAAAAATTCAAATTATAAATAATTGGTGTATTTCTAAAGAAAATAATTGGTAATACATATAAGTATTTGCTTTAAATGGAATTTAGTTATATCTCAGGTATATCTCTCTCTCATACATACATATATATATATAGTCAATCAAGCCTTTTAAAACCTAACGAGGGAGAAAAAGAAAAAAATTTATATATATCTCAATAAAAAGAATAAATATATAGAAGTATATATATTTTAAAATTATTTTATTATAAAAGTTCTACTCTGATAGTGAAACAGAGTTTAAACTTTGTAGGAGCCTCTTTTGTCATATCTATCTATATATATATCTTCCCTGAAACAGGTCCATGGAAAGACAGCTGATGATCCCCTATATAAAGTGTGATCTATAGCAGTTAATTATATTATAACATTTACAGAAATAGTAGCAAAGATAGATAGATAGATAGAGAATGCATTGATGAGGGGTGGATCAGGCTGGTATATTGCACGCAGGGTTGCGGATGTTTTTCGGAATGGGGATGGTACATCAGGGGATTTATCGTTCACTATTGGCGTTTTTTTTAAAAATTTTAAACATACAGGAAAACAAAAACGTTTCTACAGACATATATGATAATTTTAAAGTCCTTTATTGATTGGGAACCCATATCAGCCCACATCATTGTTAGCGATTGATGAAAATCGGCCTTTATCAAAGATTCATAGAGTTTTTGGTGGAGAACAGGTGGTCACCATACTGCAAACATTACTTGAATAAGAATGGAGTCCCAAATGCTACAAAAAAGTCTCAGCACACACACACACACATTTGTGGTCACTCACTAAAACTACACACTGAACTCTGCTGTTGGTCACAGGAAAAACTTCTTCTCTGCCAGAGTGGTGAAAGACTGGATGCCTTAAGTGAGTTCACTGTCACCTCACCCAACATCGCAGTGTTTAAAACAAGACTAGCCAAAGACTGGTGTGATATACAGAAGTATACATGGAACTTCTGATTAACAAAGACCACCAAAACACAGTGGCCCAACAACAGCAGATCCAGAAGGAACAGATGGATCACAAAACCCTCGGCCGGGTCTATGACCCATGGAAGGGTCCCTTCTGCCCATGTTAGAGATAAGAAGATTATAATGCTCTTATCCTGATTTAAATGATTCAGACTTTTAATACAAATGCTTAGAGATAATTTTAACCCATAAGAACCCAGACCCATTTTTACTTGAAGGAACATTATGTGGGATTCTGGGTAGGCAAACTGACAGTCATGTGACTGCACCAGGATGTTCAGTAGATGTCACTCATGATTTAAAATCATTGATAAAATATATTATATAAGAGACTGTGCAGATCAATTAAATTGTATGTGACACCGGTGTCACAGTGGGTTCTTTGGGTTAAAAAGGTGCTAACTTTTCAACTATTTCTTCATCTACACATGTTATTGTTTGTTTATATGCACTTTCTTCTTTTTTTTTCAATTAAAAATATACAAGAAGTTTTTCTTTAAAAGCTGTTATCCTTAGATGTGATCACCTTAAAGAATCAGCAAAGGCCAAATATTCCTTTAGTTGATCAGCATATTGCTCCTCTTCCTCCAAGATAGTATCAACAGAATTAGCAAACCTGTAAAAGAAACAAAACAATAATCTTTTACTATAATGGAGCTAATGTAAGTATATGTAACCAAAACCACGGGCTGATAACTCATGTCTTAATTTTAACTAGTTGAATAACCCAATCATAGGATATTCGTCTAGTATATAATAATAATTATAATAATAATAATAATAATAAAATAATAACAACATTGTTTTAAATGTTGGAACAAAAGAAATTAGGATTAACAAGAAAATTAATGAAATACAGCAAAATCAAATAAAGATTAATACTACTCCACTCAAACAAGATACAGATGCTAGATATTCATGTGTTACAGAATTCCTGGATGCTGTCTACTTTAGTTCCAAGTCCGAACAGCCCCAATACATCAGAAGAATGACAAGAGGGTATTGTATGCAGTTCACCTGGTGGTTGTGAGTTCAATCCTTAGGTCAGGCAAACAAGGATGAATTAACTATTCATGAAACAAGGATGAATTAACTAAGAAGAATTAACTATATCCTCTAGTATGAACAGTTGAGTAAGAACAATCTACCAATGGGGATTAAATAAAAGGTTTGATTCAAAATTCCCAATACAACCGACACCTGAAGAAGTGTACAAACATTGTGACGAGATCAACCAAGATGAGGACAGTTTTAATATATTATGTTGTTTGAAAAATAATGGCAGATTTTATACCACATTTTAGTTTATGTTGCAATAGATATACTCTATATTTCTCTAGTCTACATGTATATATTGTAATATTAATCATTGTTTTATAGACTTATATTTTTTATTTTAAATATAATAGTTTGCACGTTTAAGGCACCAGACTTAAGAAAATTAGAGTTATGCATCTTTTCAATTCGGCCATTATTTTCCAAACAACCTTATGTATGATGTTAATTCCTCATCTCAGTATTTTTACAGAATTATGAATGGTCTGTTGATGAACACGTCTGTCTTGATAGAGAGTGAGTTTTGATGATTAGTGTCCTTCCAACCATATTTTTGTAATGAAAATAAGTTCCTATTCATTATAATAGTTGTATGTAAAACCTTAAAATTTAATTGTAGCTTACACATCCATATAATGTCCTGAGCCTTTAAGACCTTCAGCCATTTCTTTCTCCAAGGCACTCCATTCAGCATAGACTCTAGCATAGTTGGCATGGATTTTGTGAATGCCATAGAGCCGATCAGCCAGTTTCTGAAACATAATAATAACACAACCATTTAAAAATTCAATACTTACAAAAATATATTGAACTCTGTAATCTTTTTGGTTTTACATGAATATCTTTCATTAGTATATGTTCTAATGTTAAAATTATTAGATTGCAATAGAGAAAAGGTGTATATAATTATCGCATCTAAGACTTATTCTTTATTTCCGATCAATGGTGTTTACTCAGTGCCAGGGGGAAATCGGCCTGAGTAAAAGTAAAAAGCTACTAATATATTAAGACAAAGGTGAAAAGTAGTAAAAATTTAAAAATAATGACTTATGCTTCAATCTAATAAAAATAAATAAAAATAAATAAAAGTGTACACAAGTAATTTATCTATAATTGATTCTTTATCTGCAAGAATTAAAATTAATCCTAATTTTTAGTTTGTTTAATCACAATTTCAGCAATGCTGGTATGGCAGTGTTATTGTTTACTTTTGGTTTTAGTAAAAAAAGTGATTGATTATTTTATTATTATTTAGACGAAGTATTGTAAACCATTTCTATTAATTTTTAACTACTATTTACCTTCATCTTAAATTTTAGTTGTTTTTTAATTACAATTTAACTTGGTTTTAGTAAAACAGCTATTATTATTCGTTAAACCATTTTACATAGTGATTTTTTAAAAAAACTACTAAAAATTAAGATGTGTGTAAATAGCAGTCAAAAATTAATAAAAATGTAAACCATTTTTATACTTTAATATTTTATACTTTATTTAATAAAAAAATTAAGAATTCTTTTTAAAAAAAAAATTGTTTTTTTACTAAAATTCAGTCATTGCAGTACAAAAGTAAAAAAAAAAGTTAGCTTCTTTAGCAGTGATCGGTCAAATCAGTCCTTATGATACAATGCATTTTTAACAGTTAAGTCGTCCTAGTTTGCCAAAATTATTCATAAAAATATGCAAGCAATTCTATTGACAAAAGAAATTGAACAATAACAAAATTAGCATTTGTCTTGTTGCATTTCTAAATGGCAGCATGTTGAAAGTAAAAACCAATAAAGAGAATTTTAGAATGAAAATACACTCTTCAAAATGATATAATTTATTATTATACTTAAGTCTTAAATTCATATAAAAAATTCAAATTTCAAGGGAAATAACTGCTGTTTAACCCTTTCATGAATCTGGTTGTTGTGCAACAAATTAAAATAATTTCTTTGTGAAAACACCAATTTGCTAGCTACTCTCTTACAATAGGCTCATTCTCAAATAGACAGTGATTGTTCATACCAGTCTATGAAAAGCCCCTTTTTATTGGTCTAGGTATGTCACATGACAATGATGTAATTATTTTAATTTGTTGTTGTACAACAACCAGGTGAATAAAAGGATTAAAGTTACCTCCCTTTGACCATTAATTAAAAAAATTGTTTTTGAAAATTCTATTCATAGAAGAATTCTATTAAATTTTTTTTCTATTTACAGAAGAATTCCAGTCACCGCTATCAAGCGGTTCATGAATTTAAGAGTTAAACTAGGATTCCAATCATATAAGAAAGATGTTACTTACTGCTCTTATTTTTAGAATAGTTGATATGATGGACTGTAATTCATTGCTGTAATTCTTCAACTCTTCAAATTGTCTGTGAGAAAAAAAAAAAAAATGAAAAATCAAGTTTGAATTTGAAATAAAATCTTAAATCACAAGGGAAGAAAACTTGTTGTATATTCATACCTGCCAAGTCTCACATATTCTGCATGAGACACACGCATTTTGATACATTCTCACACTCACACGCATTAAAAGGAAAGTTCTCACACAATTTATCAAAAGTATTAGATTTATTAAATTGATTTAGATTTCTGATAAAAAAATCTATTTTTATAGAACTTTAGAATTCACATTATTTTAAAAGATCAAATACAAAACTTTTGAAACATATTTTAAATAGACTTCTGACAACACTTAATTTCAGCAGCTGATATGCCCTGAAATGCAATTTTAGCCAATCTAAATACACGATTCTCACTCATTTTCAAAATTGGAACTTGACAGGTATGTATATTAGTTGCATCAATCTATAGAAAAAACTGTCTTGTGACTTGAAGTGATTTTAAAAAACAACAACTATTGAATAATTCAATAGGTTGATAGAAAACAATTTAATTTCAGAGTTTGTAAAATACAGAACCAGAAGAAAAAAAAAGAAAAAAAAGAAAAAAACAACACCCACACAATGTGGCTTAATCAAATGAAAAACATAAATAATATACTGTTATTAAAATAAATAGAAATGGAAATTATTCAAACTATACATTTATGTAAAGACCGTTTTAAAACTAACTTCACTGACTCAATTAACCAACAAAAGGAAAGGACTATTCTCATTTTGCAAACAATAATTTTGTTGTCCTAAAGATACAGTGAAAAAGTCCTGCTAAGAACTGGTTTAATTTTTAATTGTGAAACCATTAACTTCTGTTATAAATATTACTTATAAACATAATTTGTAAGAATCACAAGGATGTCGCAAAGATTATTTGAAGAAAAATTATGAAACCATTAATTTCTATACTATAAAGTGAGTTGAGAAGGCAATTCAAATCTGTGCTTAAAAAATGAGACTGATCTAAAAAGATGAAGCAATTTACCTGTCAGGTTTCTTGAGTCTAAATGCTGCACTTAAAGTCTTCAGCTTTGATTCAGCCTGAAAAATTGATTGAAAAAAGGAAAGAAAATATAGAACTAGCATTCCAAGGGAAATTATGAATCACCACCACCCATATATGATGTGTTGGGGGGTGAGGATGACTTGTGAATTCACACACAGTGATTGTTGTGTTATCCAAATAGGATTTTGTAGCTAATATATGAAACTCATATAGAAAGAGGCCTGGTTAGTCATTTAATAGCAGCCGTCATGTGACCAACGTCTTTTGGCAGCATGCCATGTTGGGGGTGATTAATTAAAAAGTTGGAAAAGGGGGTGATCAATAAAGTTACTACTCTCGCTTTTTGTTGAGCTGTGATCACTAAAAAAGGTCTGAATTTTCAGAAAACAAGCGGGCACAAACTAGTGACCAATTTAGCATAAACTTACATTGCATATTGAATCCCCCTCTAAAAACCTATATGGGGGAAATTTCAACAAAAAACAACATTTTCCCTACTCATTGAGGGGAGTGTGTGTGCAAAATTTCAAGTTTCTACTATGAACAGTAAGGGCTGGATGAAGTCCTAGTACATAGATACATATAAATGTCAATCTAAACCCAGCAATAAACCAGTGTTGTGGGTAGTGGTGATTAATTATATTAGAGATCATATCTCACCTTAAGACTAAAAACAAACATAGAAAAATTAGTGCATCTTCAGAATTAGTGAGTGATAAAATTATACATGTCATTTAAAGCCAATCAAGTACCAAATATTTGTTGTGTAAAATAAATGTTTTTTTCGTCATTAAGCTACAGACTTATTGATGTAGCTACAAAGATAGATTTTCATGAAATTTTGTGATAAACGTTTTAACAGAGAAATGATAAAATTAAGTATTTCAATAAAAACAATTTACAATTACCTTATTCTGGTAATCACTTGCATAAGCCAATTCTTTCCAACCAGAATCCTGTCAAAATAGTCATTAAATGATCAAGAGAACAAATAACACAAGACAAAAACAAATAACAAAGTACAATTTTAACAACCTTTTAGAACAGGGCTTCTCAAAGTAGCAGTCGGGAACCCTCCCGGAATTGCGTAAAGATTATTGGGGATCACAGAAATATTTGAAAAACTTTTTTTTATGACAGCTATCCCCTCCAATCAGTCTTGTCTCACCCGCCAACACCTTCTATGGTCATGTTGTGTTTGAAAGATTCGAAGAAGGGTTGTTGGGCGAAGTTGGTTCAACGTCTTCGAGTTGAGTGGGTCCGGTCACAAAGTGAATTTATCAAAATGTTGGTAACTTCAATGAGAAAAATGCCTGTTTTGAAAATCATCACAATAACAAAATTTTAGGGTTACAATCTTCAAATTAACCCACCCCGTTGAGGTGCTCTGTCTTCTAATTAAATGATTGATGGTCGGTCAGTTCGGAGCTAATCTACTGAGATCGAAGCACTCGAAGTGACAAAGAAGAGCGAAGTTGGTATTGACAGGGAACAATGGTGTCAAGCCTTCAATTACGAACCATCAGCACTTCTTCATAGCTCTGGACTTGGTCGAGTGTCTTAAGTTGGGACTTCAGCTAAACTGCTTGTAAGGTCAAGGGGTTGCCAGGTGTTCTGAGCAGTCCTATCTTTAGCAGCTTCCTGTTGTCTGCTGCTCGAGGGCCGATATTCAGAACCATTCATTGCGCACATGTAGGCAGGTGTTACGATGTCCGGCATCCTCAGGATGTCTAATTAATTGACCTTTAGTCCAAACAAATCAAATCCTATGAATTTCAAAATTCAAATCCGGCTTGACAATACTTTTGTCCAGCCTCCACTTTGCTATCTTTTGATCTCATTGGTCAATATCCTCACACTCAAGAATATTGTTTTCGTTTGGGTAAAAAACTCTTCTTTAAAAACATTTTCGCTTTCTACATAAACAAAATTTCAGAATTAATTTTTTAAATTCTTTTGTTAAAATAACAAGTTTCTCATTTTGCAATTACAATCCAAATTGCCTTCAAAAGGTCAAACAATCCCTTGAATTTCGACTTAACCCTTTAAGCACCAAGATTTTTAGGACAATTTCATAAATTTGACTGTGTTTTTGGAGGGGCTGTAGAGGAAGAATGGTTCATGATAGAAGGTTGCTATACGGACATGAAATGATGAGTATTGCACAAGGTTTATGTTGGGAAAAAATATTAGTACCTAATTTGCATATGATGACATCATCAGATGGCACCATCTTGGATTTTAGAATTTTTAATACAACTTTCTTACCATTTAAAAAAAACCCCTGCACTTTTCACTTTCGAAATTATGGTGAAAATCTGAATAGAACCACTTCGATATTTTACTTCAGAATTATGCCAATATATGTGCACTACCCATTGGTTATATGCACAGAAGATTTCTAGCCATATTTTCGTATATATCATCTACTAGTGAGGGGTGTGGTTGCAATTCAGCAATGGTGGAGTTTAAAGGGTTAACCAACATGCAATCAAAAGTACATTTTTGTTTTTCCACAAAATACAGTAACATCTACAGTATATATATATTTTTGACAAACTCTGTGACTGATAATTCTTAATTGCATTTAGAACAATGCGTAATCTGAGAGTAGATTCTTATTTCTTATTTCCTGACAGAATTCCTCATACGTAATTCAATAATTTCCCTTTCCTGTTATATAATTCTTACACTTAGATAAGTCCCGTGACATATATTTTCGTTATATTCATTAGCTTGGTAAATAACAAGCCTCAGATTACATTAATCTGTACTTTTTGGCTTTTCAGTTTTAAGAAAAGAAAATTTGTATCTCAATTCTCTATTACAACCCTTAGTAAATTTTACCGTCTTGTAAAATACTAACTATTAAGTTTGTGATCGACCGTCAATCTTGGATGTAAAATTCACTCTAGCCATATAGTTACATTTTAAAGAATAACTATCTAACTAGGGTTTTTAAAATTTTTTAAATTTCAATACAAAAATCTATTTCTTCTGGCGCTTATTATAAAATGGCTCTATTAACTAATTTTTAAAAATAAATTTAGCTTTTGCTATGTTTTAATAATTTTTTTCTTGTAATAAACACTGTAAAACTTAACATCGACTCGCCACACCCCACACAGCATATGAAATTGTACTCCATGAGTGTTTTAGGCCAGACAGAATCATTTCGTTGTAACCCGAAGTGTCATTCGAGTTCAAGTCCAGACTACCTTCAACATGGCTTGACTCTGCTAGATACCAAATTCACCCCATTTCATCACCAGCTGATAAATATGAGGAAGGTCCACGATTACAATCTCTCTAGCATCGGCAACATGGACAAGACCCCTGCGTTCTTTGGAACATCTGCAATGTTACCGCTGAATTGGTTCAAGTATCTCTTCTGTTAAGTGGAGAAAGAATTCCACATCCCCCACTCCCAAAAACTTTTGCCTTGTAAATATTTGTCTTTTGAATAGAGAAATACAACTTTATCAATTCAAACCTTTCAATGTTTGCTTATCTTGACAAATGTAGTCTTGAATTTGTTGGTTCCAACCATTTAGTGCCCCCCCCCACCCCACACTTTTTAAAAAAAATCATAAAACTGTAACACATAATTTTTTTTTGTTGTTCTTTTGTTTTGTTTAACGGTACATCAACCCTTGGTGGGTCATTTAGGGGGATTCAGTAGGGGGAGGGGCGATCCCATGTGCCCGTGACTAGAGACTTGAGGGGGGGAGAATCCCTAATCCCTGTCACTGAGACAAATGACATGAGGACCGGGATAAGGTTAGGGGTGGGGATCTCATGGCAGTTTCGAAGAACAGATACTACACTTTGATCTTTTTTCTTTATTCACTTCCCCACGGCGGCAAATTTGACATGAAGTCTTTTTAATGCTTGTTTGCGTGCAGGTTGACCCCACATTAAAAAGACTTCATGTCAAATTTGCCGCCGTGGGGAAGTGAATAAAGAAAAAAGATCAAAGTGTAGTACCTGTTCTTCGAAACTGCCACTGGAAATCCCATGTCCCCGTGACTAGAGACCTGAGGAGGGAGAATCCCAAATCCCTGTCGCTGAGACAAATGCCATGAGGACCGGGATGGGTACAAAAGCTCCCCAGGACGGATCCCGAGTGTGCTAATGGGGATCGCGACCAGTTGACCAAGATATCCTGCACAACTTCTCCCAGGACGATACCCGAGCATGCCATAGGACTCCCGAAGGGCTTTGTTTCTCTGAACTTCGAGGCCCTGGCGATTTCGGAGAACAGATACTACACTTTGATCTTAGCCAAAAGGCCCCTTAACACATAGTCTGACACTAAAGCTTGAACAAGGCTGGCTGCTGAAGATGATTACAGCAAATTTTGTGGTGTATATATAATAATCATTTAGTATAAATGTATTTATTTATTAGAATGAAATAAGCCCTTGCATATTTGTAGAATACATTTTGTAGATATGTAAGTTTGGCTCCTACTGATCACTTGGTCGTGATTTGAAATCACGGTAGGGATATGTTCATTTTATATATCAATTTGGTTTAATGTGATGGGACAGATGAACAGTGAAGAGTTACCTCCCCCAAGTTAGGTGAGGATTGTTCTTGTTGTTTCAGTGAAAAAACAAAGTCAACTCTCGCCTCCTACTTGGACTGGAGTTTGACAATATTTTCAGACGTAAATTAAAGCAGATACAGAAAAGCTTAGTTAATAATTTAATCAAAATCTCTAATTTAATACAAACCTGGCGCAAGAAACTCATGAATACTTTGTCAGCACAAAGAGTTGGGTGGGAGGCGCAGCGGAGCAAAAATATCTGTAATACAAAGAAGAGAAAAAAAAAAAAATCTTTTAATACAAGCTGAAACCGTGGAAATTCCATGGGTGTTGACACCTAAGATTAGCCATTATCTCAGGCCTTTGCTCTTCTCTCACCCTTTGCCTGTATCTTCTCATTTTATCCCTTATCCCTCCCGATTTTCATTGCTGGTCCATGATTTTATCTAAATATTATACAAAGATGGATTAGTTTGATAATGCAAAGATTTTCCTACCCCCTCAGTAAACTACTTAACTCTCTTTTGGCATTAAGCTACTTAACTTTCTTTTCTGTCCTCTCCCTTCCTACCCTCTCATTAA
>VCCN01003880.1:29344218-29354619 GCA_006491835.1 Architeuthis dux
ACCAGCAGTGGACACATGAGATTGATGCTTTTCAGTGGTGACTGTATTGGATTGCGCGCATTGGACATCACATAATCGACACCAACTCGTATGCAGTGATTTTTGAAAATGATATGGTCATATTTAACACCATGCCAAATTGCAAAAACTTATCACCAAGTGCACGATTGTCACTAAATATGATATATTCCCAGCCAGCTAATAAATAAGCGTATGTATTTCACAAATAGAACTTAACCCAGTAAACCAATTCATTTAGAAATATAAAAGTGTAAATTTACATCCTACCAGTAACTACACTGTCCTCACAGTTTTAAGCGGATGAATGTGCTTGGTGCAAGCAGGAATTTTATAAGACGCCGCAAAGCTGTTTTCAGCACCCCCCACCATCACACACACACTGCACAAATATTCCCATCCTTGATACATCCTGTTATAATCCTTTTTGCATGCTATACTATATTCCAGTGTAATACATTGGAATATCCAATTATTTTCGCAATAGCTGTACAATTATAAAATTAAACTAATTCGTAGTATGAAGCTGTCTGATTATATGTAAAATAAAGTTATTATTTGAAATTATTCTTTGTTGCAACTTAATAAATGGAGGTGGTAGTGATTTTATTGACAAAAGTGGGAAATGACTCGAAAAGGTTGGGAACCATTGCTACATTCGCTCACCGGAAAATGATAAAGTCAACCTATTTTATTAATGGATATATCGTATTGACTTAAAAGTTTCAATACACAGTTCTACCCAAGAAACTTGTAACAGCACTATTCATTGAACAAAACTAATAATTTATATACTTTCCATTAAGTTTAGATATTCAAAATTTACAATAAATTTAGTAATAACGTAGACACGCCTTTCCACAAAGTTAGAACAAGATAGCTCTTAAAATAAGCTGTCAAGGAAAGATTTAAAATATAAAACTAACACAGATAGCTTGCCATTTCTAGCCTTTCAACGTTCTTGTCTGCAACTAAGTCCGCGTCTTGCGTATAAATGCAAGACCGCCTTTATTATCCAAACGCACACAAGCACGTCTGCATTAGACAGACGTAAAACTCCTTTCTTAATATCATTTAAATTTGCTTTGAAGCTAATTTCTCATTGTGCACATTTTATCTTCTCTTTCCATTCAGCATGCTTTAATTACATAAGTTCATTATTGTGTTTATCAATCATTTTGTATTACTGATGTTCTGTAAGATACATGTTCTTAATTTCTCAAATAGACTCTTTTGTTTATAATTAAATGTTTATATTTTTATATAAAAAAACAAAAACAATTGTTAGGAATGCATATTGTTCTTAACGGTTTGTTTGGCCTTTGAATATGCATTCTCCGAGAAATATTTCCTTATAGAAATATGATAGTTTGGGTAACCATTGAAATGAAGTGTTGTTTATAGATATGCGTATATTTTTAGTACTGTCTGTATATAAACTTTGGTTAAATATACATGCTAAAGAAATATAAGCAAGACAGATATGTTTCTATAAAAAATATAAACATTTAATTATTTACGCCTGTCTAATGCAGACGGGCAAGTGCGAGTTTGGATACTCGCGCTCTTGCATTTATGCGCAAGACGCGGACTTAGTTGCAGACAAGAACGTTGAAAGGCTAGAAATGGCAAGCTATCTGTGTTAGTTCTATATTTTAAATCTCCCCGTGACAGTTAATTTTAATAGCTATCTGTTCTAACTTTGTGGAAAGGTGTGTCGACGTTATCACTACATTTATTGTAAATTTCGTATTTCTAAACTTAATGTAAACTATATAAAACAATATTTCTGTCCAATTTGGACACAGTAAAAAGTTGCTCATAAATGAATAGTGCTGTTACAAACTCCCTTCCCTCCCTTTGAACTTCCGAGCCAGGGTGCAATGCACCGGCTACACCCCCCTCGCATAGTACCTTAGTGCAGGAATACCAGCTTCTCAACATCAGGCTGGAAGGCACAAAGAAAAAGACGTTTTCCATACATTTATGTATTCGCCTCTGTCCACACGATATCTCCAAAAGTTCCTAATGAATTCCAATTAAAATTTCTGGAAAGGTGGGCCATGGGCTAAGGAAGGAGTGATTACATTTTGTGGCGGATCCAGGAATTCTTTTCGATTGAGTTACTGCACGGCATTGGCAAAGTTATGCGATTTCTGATTGCTTTATGGGAAGAAGTAAGAGTATGTATTCGGTCACGACAGAAGTAAGAGTATGTATTCGGTCACGTCAGAAGTAAGAGTATGTATTCGGTCACGAAGTAAGAGTATGTATTCGGTCACGTCAGAAGTAAGAGTATGTATTCGGTCACGTCAGAAGTAAGATTATGTATTCGGTCACGTCAGAAGTAAGAGTATGTATTTGGTCACGAAGTAGGAATATATATTCAGTCACGTCAGAAGTAAGAGTATGTATTCGGTCACGAAATAAGAGTATGTATTCGGTCACGAAATAAGAGTATGTATTCGGTCACGTCAGAAGTAAGAGTATGTATGCGGTCACGTCAGATGTCAGAGTATCTATTCGGTCACGAAGTAAGGGTATATATTCGGTCACATCAGAAGTAAGATGTTGTATTCGGTCACGTCTTTCCGTCGTTCTGTTTTTCCGTCTTTCCATCTGTCTGCCCACACAATATATCCAAAAGTACTCAATGAAGATACCTTTGTTTTTATATCTTCAAAGCATAGACGAGTATTTGTGATCTTTAGCCCATTGCTTTCATACTCCTTGCAGTCAAACCCGTCCAACTTTTGCTATCTCAATTTGCTTCCTACGCTTTATAAAAGTTGATGGCTTTGTCATCTTCTAAGGACGTAAGTATCAACTCGTCTATTTCTATCAGCTTCGTCTTTCATTAAGGAAAACAATGTTTTTTTGTATTAATACAGAAGTTTCTGTTCATATTTAGACCATCATTCAAAAATTTACATGCGTGCGGTTAAGCGCCCACTAAAGCTCTTTTACGTGGGTTTAGGTCAATTTTCTCTTTTTTGAGTTTATGAACTTCACCAACCTAGTTTCCAGTCCAATCAAGCCATGTGTGTGTGCGCGCGTGTGAGTGTATGACTTATGTATGTCTTAGACAGTAATTTTCAGTTTGTTTCTTAGGTTAGAAAGAAGCTGGACGACTGCACTGAAGCCTCACTATGATGTTGAGAAGGCAATAAAGTATATCTTGACTTTGTTCCACAGTGCAATCTGAAATGTTTTTTGTAACCAACAATTTGAATATAATATTTTGTACTTTGGCCTCTGACTGTAACGGAATATTCGCCACCCGGGTCCCTAGGCTGAGCTTTTCGTTTTCGTATTTCGTGTAACTCTATTAGTCCAGTAATAATGTAATTACACCTCACACAAATTGCAACAAAAACAAACACAACGGATTTCGTGTCCTCAGTATGTTCTGAATGAAAGAAAAAAGTCTACAAAAATTGTATGACGGGAAAGTTTTGAAAATCGCCTATATATGATCTTACCAAAAATGCCTTTTTAGCCATGAAAATAATTTTCATCAAATATAGGCATATTGTATATCGTTGGAAAGGACATTTCATGCTGATTACAGTTTACAATAGAACCATATGCCCCAGAGCAAGTCATTTCGAGGTATTTACATTGAAATGTCATAAACCCATGTTTTAAAATGATAAATGAAACACCTGTGAGATAATTGTGATCTGCTCTAACATCTCATGACTTCTTTTGTAATCAATTGTCCACCCTTCCATGAAATGTCATTGAAATTGAAATTTGGGAGCAGATCCATGCACAACTATCTCACAGGGGTTTCATTTTTCATTTTAAAACAAGGGTTTATGACATTTGATTGTAAATACCTCGAAATGACTTGTGTAAATGAATAAAATGCCTGGACTATATGTTAATGTTATTCCTTGTAAAGCATACGTGTTAAACGTTCGTGACTTGGATTTTGTCAAAAACCGCTCCGTTGGTTTTGATGCCACCCTGTCGCCCCTTTGAATCTTTCCATTGAATCTGTCCATCGCCCCCTTTGGACTGCCCACTTTGGGAATGGCTGGGGCCTAAGAAACATCAAGAACTAGAAAGCACTCAGAAAGCGCACACCTCTGCCAACGCCAACATCTAATAATTTCTTCCATAGCCTATTGTCCACCCTTCCACAAAATTTAATTGAAATTCAATGAGAATCTTTGGAGATATCGTGTGGACAGACATGGCATTTTGGCGATATTCGAGTGTATACATCGTTGAGTATTTCGTTTCTTCTTGGCTTGGCGGATCTTATCAATCATACTAAAATAATTATCATTAAATAAATTAATTACATAAAGTTAAGCCAAGAAAAATCTGTCTGAATGACCAAAATTGTGTTTACTTGTCAAATAATAATAAATTTGAAATTTATTGTATAAATTATGCATTAGTATAAATTTGGTCTTTTGTCCTCTTCATCTTTGCGACACTCCAGCTCAAACAGCTCTGCAGCAGTCGCGATGGTTTGACGCCATAGTTTGTCATCTGCCGCCTGTTCTTCCCAGGTTTCCGAGTCGATGCTGGGCTTTCTTTTAGTCTGTTTCAGTTTTTCTTTGTAACGGCGCAGAGGGCAGCCACGGGGGTCTTTTGCCAGTGCCTAGTTTTCCGCAGAGGATCTGTCGGCGAAGCCTGATGTCCACCTGCGCCGATATTTGATGATGGTGGCTTCGATGCTGTGTTTTTGAATTTTCTCAAAGACAGTGTATATATGAGATAAATGATAATCATTAACCCCCCCCCCATTCTGGATTTCGTTCGGTGGCTCTTTCAGGTTTCACTTTTCATTTGAAGCCATTACACACCGCCAGGAATGACAATGGAGGTTTTGACTGGAAGACCAATAACTGCTAAAGAGGCAACACATGATGTATTTTATTTTATGATCTATACAACACGAAGAGGAATATTTTGCCAATTCTTGTGTCCATAAAGACTTAAAAAAATGGAAAGAATCTATATGAACAATAGGAAGGTAAAGATTATTGAAAACTATTTTTTAGCCAATCAGATATTTCATTCTTTGTCAAAAGAATATTTTACTGAGACTGACATCTTATTTTTATGCAAAGTAATTCTCAGCGCAACTATAGCGTGCGGTCTACTGCAGTATCTGTCGTTTACAGTACTGTAATGCAGTGGCGTAGCAAGAGTTCTCAGCGCCCGGGGGCAAAGATAATTTTGGCGCCTCCACCCTTAAAATGTTTTGATTACCTATTTAGTTGTGACTTTTCTTCCTATTACGTTTTTTAGGTAGCTCAGGGTAACGCTACATTGTGACTTTTGTTCTGTGACTTTTCTGCCGGGATTCTTTTTTGAATATATTGTAGACTTTGCTGCTGGTTGCAGTTCTCTGTGCAAAAAAAATAAATTTCTTTCCCCAAAAACTCAATATTTTAAATTTCTTTATTCTTCCTGATTACTTATAAAACGTTCTTATTAAACAAAACTGAGTTTTAATAATCGAGAAATGTAAAATTTTACAAAATCTAATGTTCAGGATATTTTTAATAGAATTATTTCAATTGTTTAATTAGATACAGATATTCATTTAAAATGTATTGAGGACCGGAACGGAATAACATGTTAACCCCTAATTTTTTGTATTATTAATCGAAAAAATCGAATGTAATTTTTTTACGACTAACTGTATGCTATTTTCTCGTAGTTGAAACAAAATTAAAGCTTCAAAGAAAATATTGATATTATTGCAATACGTTTTAGAATCTTTGTAGAAAGTGTATAGAGGTACATATTTTACAGTAAGCTCATGATTCTATAACGTATTCAACACATAAAAAACGTGTGTTATTGAATTATTTCACATTTTAAACGTGAAAATGAAAACAAAACGAAGCAATATGAAAAATGTATGAAGCAACTACAACAGCCTCTTTCATCTAGGCTTTAGTTATCTATTACAAAGCTGTAATGGACACATATGTATTTTGCACTCACACACTCCGGTCAACAAGTGAAACCACTTGCCACACACATTTTCCTTAAGAACACCCAGGTTTTTATTCCGAGAAATAAAGTTATCGCGTCCGCCAGTGCTTTTAGATAACCAACTTTTCGTAACATGGAAAAACGGTACTTGACTCGAAACACGATACCCTTTGTAGACACCAAGTCTGGAAAAAACATGTACCTTGTCAGCTTACATCTTACCTTGGAACCTATGACGAAACCCAGTCCACCGGACGATGTTTCGACCTGCCTTTCATCCTCCACTCACTTCTTCTTATAAGAAGGCGGACTATTCTTCTTTCTTTGTTCAGTCAGATGTGTCGTCTGACAAATCCATGACGGTTCCACCCTTTCCATAGAGACGCGCCTCTCACCTCTGATTATGTACGTACGCATTCATACATGCACACACACTCTCTTCCTTAACAACTTCAACAAATTAAGGACACTTACCAAGTAGTAACCTGAACTCTTTAAATGCACCCTTTCTTCTTTTTCTCAACAGCTGAGTATTACCTTATTGTTAAATCTTCTGTAATAAATATACATATTAATATTGTTGCCAAGTATTTGTATTCTTTATGTCATTGCATTAATACCATGTGCAACCCATGCATTTTCATTCCTTTTACTACTGCAGACACAAACAGAGAAAGAAAGGTCTTTCTTACGTACATCGCTAACGTTACCATTTCTTCCTCTCTAATATCAACAAGCTTACTTACAGCACTCAGGCGCTTAGCACTATTACTACTGCTGTTACTATTAGTTTATCGTTACTACTACGGCCATCTAGCGATTACTACGCTCTTATCTTTGTTATTGTGTTTTTCACCGTTAACATTTCGACTTCACATGGAGTCAGATATATTTAATAATAATCCTAATTTCAACCATACTGGCTCTATTTATAAAGTTAACCCTGATAATCTATCCTTGCCCATTGTAGAACGAAGGTACGACTTCACATGCTTGAGCCTGCTAAAGGATCGTTCTGCAGCTGCGCTAGTTATTGGCAAGGTCAGAAAAATGTGGTACAATGACGGAACAGATGTCATTGGTGATCACGAATTTAAGTATATTGTTGATGGTCAGTATCTTGAGTTTCAAGTATGCCGGAACTTATAGTTATACCTTGGACACAGGGTTGACGAAGGGATGGCCACAGCTGTTTACGCGTTAGGGAGTTCTCAAAGTTCTCAAATACTATTTTCCTGTCCATCCTGGCTTGGAATCACGAATTAATCAGGTTTCCATCTCACATTTCTTGATCCGAATTTTATACTCCTTGAATACGTTTGTATCCTATGGCAGGAGTGGAGTTGAAAAATACATCAAGTCATGTTTCAAATAAGTTTATTTTTTGTAGATGAATAAATAAAAGAAAAATTGATTTTAAATGGGAATTTTTCCAATTCGATACCAGCAAAATATCTGACAAAACTTACAAAATATGTTTAAAGCAATAAGTAAGGTAAACTGATTTCATGATGTGGGAGTCAAAATAAGATCGATATATATTGAGTTTATATGGATTATAAATTGCTTACAAATCCGACGCGGTGACTTGGAGCATTGGTAAAAGTCGGACTGCTGGCCCAGAGGTCCGGTTTCAATCCTGGCTCGAGGCACCAAGACACTTATAGTCAGTAGCCACACTGATGAGTCGTAAGACGACGAAACAGCGTTGTATGTGGATTTGACAATATATACAATTATATATATATTTTTTATCGGTGTTCAAAGTTTACCTTCCCTATCAGGCCCCACCCACACTTCACATCAGGGAATTTTCTTATTTTGGATGTTTTTATTGTTTAATTCATTTTCCCATTTCACCATTACCCCATTTCCCCAATTGGAAATTCCTACTCTCTCAGACATATGGATCGGCACTTGGCGTCCTGGGCGACTGCCCGTGTTGCCTGTTTTTTTTAGGCCAAAGGAATTTGTGTCTTTAAAAATAGTGTTTAGGTTCAAAATAGATTAAATACAAATTGTCAACAGGACGGTTGCATTCATTTTGTTTGTCAGTTGATATACGTATATTGCTCTCAGTCTGCTTGTCTGTGTCTGTCTCATTATTTAGGCAGTTTATGTTTTACTTGCATTAAATTCTCAATTCAAATCTTTCTTACAGAGTTCATTAATTATAATCATTAAAAAAGGAAAATCTTAAACTCTGCTAAAAACGTAAACAATGACGAGATTATTTACGTATGGATCGACACTTTGGCCTAGGATCGGAGTGTAATATCTGTGCGCTCTACCTAGGATGAAAGTGCCCTCTGCCTCGGATAGGAGTATAGTCAATGTTCTCTCAATTTCTTTCCTGTGACAAAAGTATGTGCGCACTTTTGATTCGACATTGCCGGTATTTCAGGCCAAAGGAATTCTTGCGCCCCTTCACATTTGCGCCAGGAGGCGACTGTCCCCTTTCGCCCCCCTCTTGCTACGCCACTACTGTAATGCGCGGTCTACCAAGGTCCTACCTGATCCGACTGACCAGATTTTGGGTTAAAACTTGAAACAGATTTCAAGTGTACCCCACTAACAAGGGACAAATGACTTGTATATTTTAACTAAGCATAATGAAAGTGAACTTTCTCAAACTACTATAGCGTGCAGTCTACTGCAGTACCTGTAGTCTACGGTACTGTAATTCGCGGTCTACCAAGACCCATCTGACCCGACTGAACCGATTACTAAGGCGGATAAAATTAGTATTAAAAGTTCATCTAAAGTTCAAGCCGTAAACATCAGCCGTAACAATTTTAACCTCTACAATGTTGTCGAGAGATTTCTACAGAAGTGTCATCTTAACAGAAGAAACCTCAATTTCATATTTACTTGAAAACAATCTTCTGGACGCAGCACAAGAAGCAGACCCTTGTCATTGATGTGGTAGTGTTGTGCAAGAAAACAGAAAACTTGACAGTGGTGGGGAATACAGGCCTGCACTTCGCTGTCCCCATAAAGGGTGTCAAACTTCACGTTCTGCCAGGATGGGAAGTGCATTTTTCCATAATACAGACAGCAACAGGAAATTACACTGCAATCTGAGTTTGAGGGAAATTTTAGATCTGGTACGCTTGTAATGAAACTAGCCATACACACAGCAGTGACTCTAATAGGAAGGTTTTTCAATACTATAACTGACTGGGCCTGCAGTATAAATATCCCAAGTAGACCTCATGCCAAGGCCGGCCCTAAGTACCGGCAGCACAGGCAGTCGCCCGGGGCGCCGAGTGCTAGGGGCGCTTATCATGTGTCAGAGACAGTAAGACTTTCCAAATTACAAATGGAAAAAATGAATGAATTAAACAGAATAAAAACAGTCAAAATAAGAAAAAATTCCCTAATGTGAAGTCAGATTTTTCAGGAATATCTAAAAGTTAAATACTTTCTGTTGTGGTGAAACTAAGTGAAACAATTGGAAAAGGAAATTCTCATGATCGATGACAAGCTCAGTCAGGCTTTAAAGGGCGCCGAATTTCAGCTTGCACGGGGCGCCATGAACCCTAGGGTCCGCCCTGTCGCACGCTATAGTATAAATGTCCTGGTAGACCGCATGGTAGAGTGGAAATGGCCTGGTAGACCGCACTCTGATTCTCATACGTGATCTGAATTGTACATCTCAATTATTTTTAATTATCCGATGTACCACGTTGTGATATTACTTTTTTTTCTCCATAACATGAATATAAAATAATCTTTATGGTGCGGATTCAAAGTAACCTTATTATTCCAGTGATGGAAAAGGTTTTTTGGCAACTAAGTATACGATAAGGTTGGGTTTTGGGAACTAGGCAAACGATAATGCCTCCGTCAGTAGACATTGAACATACAAAAACCCTGGACATTAAGAAGTAATACCTACTTCTCAATTTCCAGGTTTTTTTGGGTTTTTTTTTTTTTTAAATTTGTTTTTTTTTATTATTCAACGGTCGTATTATAAAATTTAAACAACAGTAAAAAAAAACATTTGAATATTAAAAAAAAGAAAGAAAATTAATGGAGGCATTATCGTTTACCTAGTAAACGCCATGAAAAGTTACAGCTAACAACGTGAAGCTAGGTATTTAGCATTTTTCAAGGAAACTTCAAGTATATAGTCCACAGTCTATGGATTGTGGATTTAATTCCTGCTGGAGACAAATTGACTAGATACCCTGTTGGAAAGCTGATGAAATTCTCTTTCTACCTCAATCAATAATTAATTCCACAATCCATAGACTTTGGACTGTGTACGTAAAATGCTGAATACCCATCTTCATGTTCTTAGCTGTAACATGTTAAACCCAAGAGATACAAATTGACAAGATACACAGTTGAAAAGCTGATGGAATTCTATTTCTAACGATATTCGCTCCTTCGGCTTAAGAAGTAGAGCAC
>VCCN01003880.1:29365018-29380305 GCA_006491835.1 Architeuthis dux
TGTTAGTTTTATAAATGTATTTATTTATTTATTAGAATGAAACAAAGCTCTTGCGTATGTCTAACATAAATGTTCATAGACTTTCGTAGATATGTAAGACTTGTCAGTTTGGCTCAGTCGGTAAGAGAGCCACTTACCGATCACCTGGTCATGATTTCAAATCACTGTAGGGAAATGAGGATTGTTCTTGTTGTTGTTACGGTAGACAAACAATGTTAACACCAGCCTCCGATTTGGACTGGCGTTTGTCAAAATCAGTCCACAAATAGTTACAGCCGCAGCCCATTACCCACCCTTCCACAAAATTTCATCGAGAACTTTTGGAGATATCGTGTGGATAGCCAGACAGACGGACAGACGGACGGAAGGACACGGATGACTACATATACCTCTCCCAACATCGTTAACAGAGGTAAACAATTTCACAAAAAATGATTCAAACCAAATGTGAAAAACTGTGAATAAAGGAAATTGTTCACTTGATACAGAAATAATAATTAAATTAAATAAATATTGAAAGGAATCCGTTATTTGAATCAAGAAGCAATATCAAATTTTGAAATTAACAAAGTCATATAGAATTCCATTGAAATCACAGCATAAGACAAAATTATTGAGAATTTTACTGGGCTGTTCACCGCTGTAAACTCTTTGGTCTTTGGCCTTGGTCCGAGGATAGCCTTCCTTGTTATTTGTGTGATTGTTGATACCCGTTGCGAATTTCAAAAACGAAACTGACGGCCTCCACGTGTGTGTTGTGTCATTTGTGTGTATTTTGATAAACTTCTCCATACATTCAAATGGTTCTTAAACCCGACAAGACAAAGACACAGAAACACCCGGGCCGTGTGCTATAAGGGTTATCCCCTTTAAACATAACGTCTGTTTAACCCATCACACTCGGAATTTACACCTGAAGAAGGCCGAAGAATGGATCGACCGAAACGTCGTGTTTACAACACAAACAACAAGAAGGAGTTCAACCGTCCGAAGAACCATCTGAATATTAACGACCCTTCTCAAAACTATAGAAAATATATCTAAAAATGAAACCTAATACTGATTCTTGATCCTTTACATTATCACAGAACCTTACAGTTGTATTCAAATGGTTCTTCGGACGATTGAACTCCTTCTTGTTGTTTGTTGTTGTAAATCGTCCGAAGAACCATTTGAATATTAATGACCCTTCTCAAAGCTATAGAAAATATCCTTACGGTTGTAGTTTTGAGTTAATATATCTATACTTTATTGTTAACCATATCATTTATGGCCCTGTCGGCTGGGGCCTAGAATACGCCGACTGCATTCCCAATACAGAGGGGGTAAGACCCCCACCCCCACTCCCAAACAGGGGCCACCTGTTCTTTCATCAAAGTCGCAAGACTTTATTTAAAAAAATAACCTTTCACCAAGATACTATTAAAAACATATAAATTGTGTATTAAAAAAGAAACCGAATTCGGCACTAAATGACTCACCAAGTGTCGATGTGCCGTTAAACAAAACAATCAATCAATCAATCATATCATTTATGCAAGTATGGACATAAAATCGGTGAAAAACAATTGATCTCGTAGTGAAAAGAACTATTATAAAAAATGTATTGAAAACTTATCTGTTCCTTCATTTTAATCTTAGCATACATTACATGGTTAAATTCATCGTCCATTCGTAAAACGTTAGTTTTTCTGATTCGGAGTTATTTATTGTCAAACTCCGGTACAAAGTCTGGAGTTGACTTTGTTTTCCTACCGTAACAAGAACAACAAGAACAATCCTCGCCAAAATTAGGGGTTTAAACGGATACGTAAGATTCACATTCCCCTACCGTGATTTGAACTGATTGCCAGGTCTTACTGACTGAGCTAAATTGACAAGGAAATTCGTTGTTCCAGGTAGATGTTTTAGATTCTGATCGTTGTGTCTTTGTCCTAAAGAAAAACCCTTTTTCCCCATTGAATTAAAAAAAAGATAGAGAAAGAAATGGCCTTATTTTAGAAAGAGCAGATGGCTTTTATGGTTATTGCTTCTGGTTGCCAACCAGACTTGAAATGAAAATTGTCGGCTACAATGACCTTCAAATATACTTGCGACGGAATCACTTGTGAATTTACTTCAAAGTGGCTGTTAATAGAAACCACTGTATCTTCTTACAAACCAAACTTTTATGATCTTATATAACAGTAAATTGCACTTTAATTCTTTCTTTACATAAACTAGGTTTGTATCACTGTTTTATACACTCTTAGACCGCTTGAATAAAAAACGCAAAAACGAAATCAAAGAATGTAGCATCCGACGACACTTGAACTTGTATCCTGTCTTTCATGGACGTCGCCGTTACCACTTCGGTCACGAAAGCCTCGATGATTAAGTAGAGCATAATCTGTTGTCATTCTCCCACCCCTTCCTCTGCGATTTTGTTCACTATCTATGTTTTACTACCTAGTAACAGTGGTCATAAGTTATTTTTTTTAGAAATTTTTAAATGAAGCATTTTAATTATGATCATTTTATTAATAGTTTTACTTGATCTTATTATTGTTGCTTTTTATCACAACATTCAGTGTCGATACACTCTCCAGCCGCTAGAATATAGTGAAAATGCTTCATCTAAAAAGATTCAAACTTTTTTTTAGCTTTAAGATTACTTATGACTACTGTCACTAATCGCAGAGGAAGTGATGGGTGAATGACAACAGATTGTGCTCTACTTAATCATCGAGGCTTCCGTGACCGTGGTTAAGGCGACGTCCATGAAAGATAGGCACCGAATGTATAGAATACAGATTCCCTCAATGTTTCTTTAAAAAGAAAAGCTACGGTCAGCAATATTCTTAAATTCATTGACCAAAACCCAAACCGCAGGTGTCAGGAACCGGAAGACACACCAGATGTTCAAAAGCCATAAAGAGGATATCGACTGAACCCTGAACCGCAGGTGGTGGCTGGAAAACCAGCGTGGGCGGTCGAACCCCATAAAAGCCAGAGAGACGCCCCAGGAAAGCAGAGAGATCACCTAGGCTTGAGACGACGCCAGGACCAATTTCCCTGTTGTCAAAAGACCCGTATGCCCTGCTATCTAAGAAAAGTCTGTCGGCTCTCGTTATCTCTCTCCCACTCTTCATTCCCCGCCACTGAACGATGTGTCTGATGCAATACAAAATATAGCGTCATATTTTTATAAAACAAGTCTCCAGTCTTGATTTTTCTCTAAGTCCAGGATTTTCCTCCCTCGGACCAAGAGGGTTATACAACAATTGCAATCTTTTGTTCCAGCGGTACTTACACTTTTTCAAGACTCGCACCCCCCTTCAAGATTCCAAAATCTTTCTCGCACTCCTTAATCTTAAACTAAAAAAATAAATTTTAAAAAGTCAAAATTGGGAAAGTTAATATCAAAAAGTGTAAATAACAAAATGTAAAATATTATCAGATGTCAAAATTAAAAGTCTGTTTCAAGATATTACTAATAACACCATTTAATTCGCTGGCTGCTGCTGTTGCTTTTTTCTCAATTAACTTTAAAATTCAGCAATAAAACAAAAAAAAAGTGTGTTTGCCAGCCTCTTCTCCCCCACCATTGCCTTACGCACAACTTGGGGGTGCGTGCACCCCAGGTTAAAACCACTGTGTTATACGTAGGTTCATACATCCAGAGGAATGTGCAATCAAATCGACCAAGAAAAGATAAACGTTTTATATATTTTTCGGCGAAACGTCAACTTTTATTACATCATCATTTTCGTTGTATTATTGCTTTAGGCTTTCAGACCCCGCAACCCTAATCTTGAATCGACAAAGATGGTATCTATTTGCCTCTCCACGTGGGCAAATGTGACACAGGGTCGGGTTTAATGCGGGGGCCCCACACGTCTACGTATGGCTAGAGGCAAAAACTGCCCCAATTAATGTTTCAGAAATAAATTCAACTTTTGACAAGTAATCGCCTTGCAAAGTTCAGGTATCTCTTTTCAAGGGTTTCGCTTTGTGTCACTTTTTCACTTTTACGAAAAAAGGCGAAAAGCGAAAATAGCATTCAGAGTTTGTTTTACAGCGAGCAGAAGCGCCCCCTCTCTCTCTCATTCGCTCTCTCTCATTCGCTCTCTCTCCCCCTCTCTCTCTATCTCTTTCCTACACCCCAGTTCCCCGTACTTTCCATCAACCCAACCTCCGATGACTCAGCCTAACATACCATCATCACCATTTTGGGGGTCAGGTAACGCTCAGAAATTTACGCCATTTTGGCTTTCTCCTACACCCCAGTATCATGTACCTCCCACCACCCCAACCTCCCATGACTCAGCCTAACATGCCATCATCAGCATTTTGGAGATCTGGGAACGCTCAAAAATGTTCCCATATAAATTAATGGCAATTACTTCTTCGCTGTACGCCACTTCGACTTACGAAAGGTTGTTATGACGCTCTACTTTCGGAAAGCGGGGACAATCTGTAATTGGGTTCATTTATCTGGTTCACAGTTTTCGAAGAAATTATTAAAGAGGAAGCGAAATCTGAATTGATAGTCTCAAAAGAGAATGCCCCCAATGTTCCTATTCACAGACACTAATTGGCCGGATTTAAGTGAAAAGAAAAGAGTCCTTATTATTAATGTGCGTCTGGTAAAAAGTGACTTATTTCTCCCCCCTTCAGAATCAAACAGAGGATCTAATGTGCTTGAGTTTACAGTAAATAAATGATGACACAAGCGACTGTGTTCCTTTGCTTTGGCATTCATTTTGATTCATCTCCAAGCATGTTGTTTTTTTTCCTGCAGAGGTCCTTCACAATATGTCTTCTGATTTGTTGGCATTTCCATTTATCAGCGAAACTTATATTTACAGAGAATCGCTCTCGTGAAGGTAAAGATAATAAGCCAATATGGAGGATAGCAGGGTGGATGAGCAAGATTTTCAGCATAGACTTATCCATCTGTGTAGGCGCGTGGGCGGGAATACTAGGCGCTACCCAAATGTTCGGGGAACTTAAGGCGCGAAATGGCTTACTCAAAAATGATAAAAGAAAATAATAGAAAATAGAGTTCGTTATTTCCTGGTGGGGCGTCCGCTGGCTCTTTTCCAGGCATGGGGACCAAACAGATATATGTATTCGGGATAATTCTTAGTGACAACCCTGTTACACGATAGGAATTCCACCCACTGAGAAATATGACTGTTACCGTCAACATTCAGTTTATTAAAAGATTACTTATTTCGTTACTGTGAATTACATATGACTTTGAAACCCTCTCGACGTCCTCAGTGAGAAGGTCTGGCACAGCTGGGGGGGGGGGGGTAAGTATATAGGGGGAATGCCCTGTTTGAAGTGGGCGGACATGTGGTAGAGTGATTTCGAGAGATGTGTGTATATCCGTCGAGACACGGGAAATGCTGGCTAATTTGAAGGATTAAACAAATCAATCTGCCCAAATTGCCCGAATTCTTGGGTAGTGCCTCATATGCTTGACAAATGATCTAATGTCACTACCAACATAGCAGCTTCTGTAAGGTGCGGTGGTCTGATAGTAAATATATAAAACGCAGTGTGTATTCATATATCATTAGCATCAGCATCAGCATCAGCATCAGCATCAGCATCCGTTATAAGTCCACTGCTGGACAAAGGCCTTTCCCATCTCTTTCCATGATGACCTAATCTTGTGCTAACCTCTGCCACGTCTTACCGGCAAACTTTTCTATCTCGTCCCCCCATCTTGTGTCTGGTCTTTTCCTACTTCGTCTACTGTCCCATGGACACCGATCGGTTAAGTCTCCCCCCCATCTATTGTCATCTTTTCTTGCTAGGTGACCAGCCCCTCTCCATTTTTGATGCTTAATTAGTTGTATAATATCCTTCACTCTAGTCCTCTCTCTGATACATGTTGATCTTTTTCTATCTCTTAGAGTTATCCCTAGCATTGCTTTTTTCCATGTCTCTCTGCGCTATTCTGAGTTGGTTTTCAGCTTGTTTTAGAAATAGAAATGTTCAAGATTATGCGTGGTTTAGAAGTAGTAAACCCTGATGTATTTTTTACTAGACGAGGGTACAAGGGACTGAGAAGCCACACATATATGGTAGACGCAAATAGAAGTAGATTGAATGTCAGAAAATTGTATTTTAGCAATAGAGTGGTGGGACTTAGATTACCATAATATGTCGTGCTATCAACAGATGCAAATGATTTTAGAAGAACTATGATGTTTATTACACCACCGCAAGATACCACCCTAGATATTGTGTAAATACGATCGTTATGATGTGTGCTTGTATATACAAATTGTATACTTTTCCCTTGGCATTGTTGCTATTTCGTTGCCTTACAAGCTGGAATTAAAATTAATATTTTCGGGGTTTGTATCATTTGATTTACACAGCATGCCTACCGTTTTGAAGATGCAAAATATGTTTTATTGTGAAACAAACAAGAAATAAGACAAAACAACAAAGACAAAAAGACTTCAGTGTGCATAACTATTCACCCCACCTCCAAGTCAGTACTTTGTAGACCTACATTTTGAAGCAATTACAAGTCTCTTGGGGGTATTTCGCTATAACAGTGATGGCGAATCTTTTTAGCACGGTGTGTCGAAATTTTAATTTGTTGAAAAATTATGTTATCGGAGTGTCACTTACATATATACATGATATATGGTGTACAATAGGATAATGGTTATCCGACATAATGATGCTAGGAAAAGACAATGTGGAGACTCAGAATAATTTGCAAGAAATTATTTAATACCTTAACATGTTTCGATTTATTAAAGTCGTTTTCAAAAGGAAATTGGAGAAATTATGTGTTTGCATGGACCGAGGTTTCTGTCTGAATGAGGGTAGGTAGTGAGTGTGTGTGTTTTGTATTTGGTAATAAGTCTTTCTGTCACAAACAGACACAAACACAAACACACACACACACACACTCTCTCTCTCTCTCTCTCTCTCTCTCACACACACACACACACACACACACACAAGACAGAAAGACTTATCACCAAATACAAAACACACACACACCTCATTCAGACAGAAACCTCGGTCCATGTAGACACATCATTTCTCGGATTTCCTTTTGAAAACGACTTTAATAAGTCGAAACATGTAAAGGTATTAAATAATTTCTCGCAAATTATTCTGAGTCTCCACTCCATTCTGAGTCTCTTTTCCTAGGATCATACATGATACATGCTTATAGATAAGAGGCCTATTTTTCTAATATATTTATAAAACTGGGAGTTTATTAAAATACAACTTGAAATTTCAAAATATACTTATAAAACTAGGATAATCAAATGAAATTAAAATTCTTTTCAAAGTCTATCGCGTGTTACCCAAAAACCTGCGGCGTATAATTGCTGACACGCGTGTCATAGTTTCGTTATCACTGCTCAATAAGCTTGACACATCTAGCCACGCGGATGTTGCCCATTCTCCAAACTGCTCCAGCTCCTTTAAGTTGGATGGGTTCCGCTGATGTACCGTAATCTTTAAGTCATACCACATATTCTCAATTGGATTGTGGTCTGGGCTTTCACTATGTTTCCCCTTGAACCACTTGAGTGTTTAGTTTAGTTGCTTTAGCAGTATGCTTATATTGTATAGTGGGGTGTCCTGGACTTGGATAGAAGGGAAACTCGAAGACTTGCTTGTAAAAATATCTGGACATATTTTTTATTACACAACATACATCTTTGTCGGCCGGAGAGTGAAGTGTGGGAGAGAGATTTCTGTCCGCTCCAGGGATTGCAGTCTTCTGCCTTTCGGCTCCGCTTTATAGGTTTCTCTAGCCTACGTGGTGTCGACCACCGGTCCCATCCTGTTTTAGACATTGACAATATTTAGACAATATACCTATTTCCTGAGGTGACTGGGTTCACTTACATTTCCGCCCAGGTGTTAGTCCGGAAACACATATCATAACACTTAGGGTCATTGTCCAACTGAAAGGTGAACCTCCAATCCAGTCTCAAATCACTGGAAGGCTGAAACAGGTTTTCCCTGTACTGGACGGCATCCACCATTCCTTCAATTCTAGCCAGTGTCCCAGTCCCCACAGAATGATGCTGCCACTGCCATGCTTCACTGTGGGGATGGTGTTCTCGATTTGATTAGAGGTGTTTGTTTGGCGCGACAAATAGCGTTTTCCTTGATGGCATAAAGTTCAATTTTAGTCTTATCTGACCAAAGTACCTTCTTACATATGTGTCTCCCACATGCCTTTTGGAAAATTCTAAACGTGTTTTCCTATTTATTTCTTTAAAACCCATAAGAACCCAGACCCATTTCTACTTGAAGGAACATTATGTGGGATTCTGGGTAGGGAAATTGATACACAGTCACGTGAATGCATCAAGATGTTCAGTAGATGTCACTTAGTACACTTCATGAGTTAAAATCAAGGATAAAATATAATATTATATAATAGACTGTGCAGATCAATTAAATTGTATGTGACACCGGTGTCACAGTGGGTTCTTATGGGTTAAGAAATGGCTTTTTTCAGGCCACTCTCCCATAAAGCCCAGCTCTGTGGAATGTATGGCTTAAACTAATCCTGTGGACAAATAATCCCATCTCCGGCGTGGAGCTTTCCAGCTCTTTCAGGGTTATCTTTGGTTTCTTTGTTGCCCCTCTAATTAATGCTCCCCTCGTGAGTTTTGGTCAGCGGCCCTCTCTTGGCAAATTTGTTGTGGTACCATATTCTTTCTATTTTGTAATAATGAATTTAATGGGATGTTCAAAGTTTGGGATATTCTTTATAGCACATCCCTGATATGTACTTCTCCAACCTTGCTTAGTGGTGTTTCAGACTTGAGCCTTCTGAACAGGTGCATATATACAGAAATCATGTGACAGATCATGTGACAATTGGATTGCACACGGGTGGACTTCTTCTTATATATAATAAAGAAGAAGCTTAACCTCTATGCCACAATTGCGAGTTATCCCCCCCCAACGGTTGTATGCTTTAGATAGTTCACTCTAGAAGGATTTAGACTATAATTTCCAAAGAATTCCGGGATTTTCTTAACAAAAAGTAACGTTTAGAATTTTAAGGTACGGAAGCTCAAATCGGCTATTGTTATCGTATCGTACTTTTTAAAAAGATTTTAAACTAAAACTAAGAAAGTCGAAATTATTATTATATATATGAATGATATATGAATTATGGGCAATACTTTTGGTACATTTGATACATTGATAAAAAAAAAGTATTGCTCATAATTATTTGAACAAGCACAAAATCTGTTTTTATTTCCTGAGATTGCAGGAGCTATTATGAATTTTGAGCGGGGTGGGTGGGGGATCAAAATTAACTTACTAGTTTGGTAACTCTTCCATATAGCAATGTGAGTTCACTTTTTAATCTCCTTAAAAAATTCCGAACAAGATTTTAGAAGAAACCTGCTTTTTTTTCATTTAACAAATTAATTCTATTAAAAAAAAACATTTACAAGAAATTTAGCATTCAGAACCACAAAACATGACTAAAAGCATCCCTTGTTATGTTGATTGCAAAACATTTGGTTCTTCTTGCATGTTAATGTTTCTATTTTTAACTCTCAAAACCACGCGATTAGAAGAAAAATGGTTGTCTGTTCAAATACTTATGACAGGTACTGTATATAAACTAAACCAATTCTTGACCAAAACCCACTTTATTAATTTTAACTACTATATACCTTCATAAAGCATATACAATTACTTATTTGCTATTCAAATATTAGGTTGCCTGTCATTAAAGAATTAACAGACACAACAACTAAGTTTAAACTGAATTTCAATTGTTAGTCTTTCTAAAAAAAGCATACATTTAATTCGCGAAGCAATTGTAAGCAATACTGCTTCTAACACAAACTCAAAAAGTGAGTCTCATAATGGCTACGATGTTCGCCATCCTTTGCAATTCATCCGCAGTAAATAAAACTTAAAGTTAAAACCAAAAAAAGACGCTCTTATTTGAACTAGCTGAAAATAACCGCCAAGGGGGCGGTTATTCCCAGCATATGGAGCCTACGGCCGTAAAACATTAACCCATAAGAACCCATACCCGTTTCTACTTGAAGGAACATTATATGGGATTTTGGATAGGCGAATTGACACACAGTCACGTGACTGCGCCAGGATGTTCATTAGATGTCACTTAGTACTCTTCATGAGTTAAAATCAAGGATAGAATATAATATTATATAAGAGACTGTCCAGATCAATTAAATTGGCACCGGTATCACAGTGGGTTCGTATGGGTTAAATCATTACATAACTCGAGGTTTTACGACCGTATGTTCCACAATAGCTCGGGATAACCGCCCGTAGGGCTGGTATTTTCAGCTAGTTATTTAACTAATTATGTGACTTCTGAAGGTAATTGGTTGTACCAGATCTTATTTAGGGGCTTCTTAGCAAAGGGGTGAATACATATGCACGCACAACTTTTCAGTTTTTAAAATCTTATTTCAGTTCACCAACTTTCGTGTAGGTCCAATAAAAATCCATGTAAATTGCAAGTTGTAATGTAACGAAATAGGAAATTAATTCTTTTACAAGGCATTGTACCAGGTGAGATACACAGCACTAATCCATTCCATCTTGTTGAGGCTTAACAACGACATCATATATTGTTATATTATTTATTTATGTTATATTATGTTGGCCCTGTATAACGCTGTTTCGTTTAGGGTTGCATTTTTAAGAACGTATATAGAGCACAGTTGTCACTAAAAACTGGCCAATCAGGTTCCAGATCCAAGGCTATGACGAGACAGACTCTTGTAATAATTATTCATCAGAGACATCCCTTTGAACCTGGGTTCATTTCAATACTTGATTATTTCCCTTAGACAGAATAACTTTGTCATTATTGTGTTATTTCATCCGAAAAGCCGAATCAATGTCGCAATGTCAAGAAAATCGAAAAGGGATTCCTGAATTCACTCAAAATTAATCAATTATTCCTTGAAGGGTGGCTTCCACAAAATGTCATTGAAATTCATTGAAAACCTTTGGATATATTGTATGGATAAACAAACAAACAAACAAACAAACAGACAGACAGACAGACAGAAAAACATGGTTGATTAAATACCCGCTGCCCAACTTCGTTGCAGAGTTTGAACTAACACAGCTTTTTAGTAAACAAAGTTTCATAAACAGATAATAATAACACTGGTCAACAAACTTCTTTTTTTTCAAGGTTGCAGTACAATCTTTTAACTGTGACGAAAGTCGACAGTTCTATGAATGGCAAAAGGTTTTTCGTTCAGACTTTTTTGAATGGGTTCATAGCGTTGGTAAAGGTAGGATATAGAGAGTAGGCGAAGAAAGGGGAATATTTCTTTTTTACGTCACATTACGTCATTATTCCTTTTTTATAAAACATATAAAGTACAAGAAAGAAAGCAGACGATACAGTGTGTAGAACTAATATACACTTCATATATATATATATATATTTGCCCATGAATTATATTGCATTGCGGACGATATTTTTCGATTTATTGTTGATGCAATGATTATTTATTTTTGTTTCGGACGTTTTAATGGTGATTTACTTGGAAAAAAATCAATTTGAAACAAATAGTTTTATTACAGAAACAAATGTTGCCAAATGCTGTCAAACATTGTATAAACAACGTCGCAGGTTTTGAACAGAGTCTATTCTTTTTCTTGTTTAGACCAATTTTCGAATTTCGAGTCCGTTTCACGCTAGCACGTCTCATTTGTTTGGCTACGGACACGTTCTATTTTCAGTTCTACTGTATATGATGCAGTATAGGCGAGGGTTAAATGAAAACAAGATTTGTATCAGTCAGAACTTTTCAATTCAGAATATCAAAATTACTATGTATAAGATACTATGCGGAAGGATAAGCTAAAAACGTTGGGCTTTGGATCCCCTATGATGCTCTATAGGGGTTATATGCTAAAATATAGCTTTCATCCCTTATGGTGCTCTATCGGGGTTATATGCTAAAATACAGCTTTCATCCCATCATGAAAACTAGACGTGATACGAGACATCGGATTGCATTTTCGGAATCAGCATCACAACACATGACTGGTGAAAGATTTGTATTTGACTAGTGTAATTTCATATCCTCTGTAGTTTGTACGCGATAAACTGATTTTGACACATGCACTCACGTTTTTTAATCGAAATCGTCTCATCCTTACAGAGAAGTGAAACGTGAATCGAGAATGAAACGGAAGGCGTGGCCTGGCTCGTGGCTCATATAGCCACGTATTGTATTTCCCACTGGTACCAGCGTTCGGCTTTCGAGCCCATTCGAAAAGGCAGGATTTCAAATGCTGATTTTCTAGGCAGGCAGATGAAAGGGGGTGCAGCCGGTTCATCTCAACGGGGCCAAGAGGGCCAAGGGGCCCCAAGCGTTTCTTGGGTGGAGCCGTTGTATTGAAACTTCTAAGTCGATACGATATGTCCATTAATAAACGAAGTTGACTCTAAAATCTTAATTGCAAAATATCCACAACATATGAACACCCCTTCTACATTCCTTACCATAGCAGATAAAAACAGGATGGCTAAAAGACAGGGGTGTGTGTGTAGTATGTGTGGGGAGGGGGAGAAATGGCTTTGCACCACCATATAAAATTCCTCTCGGAGGCCACGGCTGGCACAATCGATAAACAGTAACGATTGCACCTATAAAATGGCATTTACACACAGATGCCTTTGTATATATCTTCAATACACAGATGAGTATTTGTGATCGTTAGCACATTGCTTTCATACTCCTTGCAGTCAAACCCGTCCAACTTTTGCTATTTCGATTTGCTTCCTACGCTTTATAAAAATTGATGGCTTATGTCATCTTCTAAGGACGTAAGAATCAACTCGTCTATTAATATCAGCTTCCGCTTTCATTGAGGAAAACAATGTTTTATTTGTATTAATACAACTGTTTCTGTTTATATTCAGATCATCATTCAAAGATTTACATGCATGCGATTAAGCGCTCACGAAAGTTCTTTTTACGTGGGTTTAGGTCAATTTTCTCTTTTTGGGTTTATGAACTTCATCAACCTAGTTTCCAATCCAATCATATTCTGTGTCAGTGACGTGGACAGACCCTCAGAATGGCAGGGGCTCAATTGAAGAAAGGCAATCTAACATTTTTACATGAAATCCGTA
Organism: Architeuthis dux; assembly: GCA_006491835.1. NCBI lineage: Eukaryota > Metazoa > Mollusca > Cephalopoda > Oegopsida > Architeuthidae > Architeuthis > Architeuthis dux. Next base: position 29,378,175 of record VCCN01003880.1, read on the forward strand.
ATGCCACACAGGCTATAGAGAGTAAAAGCAACGTTCAATTTCTCCACTAGTCAATACAAAATTACTCCCCTCACTTTGTATTGACTAGTGGAGAAAACGTTGCTTTTACTCTCTATAGCCTGTATGGCATTGAGGATTCCATGTAAGAACATCTTAGAGTGCCTTTTCTTCAACTGAGCCCCTACGTTGCTTTTACTCTTAGGTGTCTAGTCACAACAATAGTTGCCCCCCTTACAACTTAATAATTTGAGATAATTACGGGACATGTAATATGTATGTATACACTCAGAGACAAATGTGAAAACTGTATGCGGTAAATATCCTTAAATTCCATTAAATTCAATGCATTATTTTTGTCGTGTCTTCTATTAAAATACGTTTTTGAATTTTGACTAAGAGGACACTTTTGACGTGAAGAAGAAAAAGGGCAGGGCATCAAACACCCCGAGCCCCCCTGTGCACATACATGCTCTGTGCGCACACGTGCGTGTGTGTATGCCTACACGTGTGAGTGTGTGTGCGTACGTGTTTTGGTGAGCTTGTATGTGTACCAATTAGATGTCCTTTTCTGATGTATACATTCCCCTTTCTCCTTTTTCAGTACATTTTTGCATATGTGGGTCTGTGATGTAATAAAATATGAGCCGAAAGAATACATGGATCTATTTTTGTGTTCTCATGATTAAATTCTTCCATCTCTTTCAGATTCCGGTTCTAGGACATAGAAGAGAGACGTGTAAGTATTTACAGTTTGTGTTTTCTGGTGTTTTATCAATGAACCATAACTTGTCAAGCGTATATAACTTCAGAGTGAACATTCAGGGCTAATCTGAACCGAGGAATTGTTGCCATCAAAAACCGAAAAACAGAAGTACTATGAGAATCATATAAAAGAGTGTTTCCTACGCTTTTCAAGGAGTGAAATACTGTCTAATCAATGGCATGGCTAGAAATAGCTAGAAATAGCTAGAAATAGCTAGAGATGTTGGGGGTCGCCCCGACCCCCAAAATCTCTAGCTATTGGTTCCTTTCCAACATTTAATGAGATTTGATAAAAAAGGAAAATTAGCAATAAATAGACATGCACTATCACTTAATTGGTAAAAATCAACTCCAATTATCATTTATGCAATTCATGTAAAGTAAATAAGAAACACTTTTATGAAAAAGTTAATTATCTTTTAAACCAAATATAGCAGGATTTTACTATTTCTAGTGAAACATTACACAATAAAAACCGATATTATCAGGTACCAAATTCTACAGCATTGAAACTCTGTTGCCAAAAATATGAATATATTGCTGTCCAAAAATGATTACACCCCTACGAAAAAAATATTTTTGGTAACAAAGTTTCAATGCTGTAGAGTTGGGTCATAAATAATACCTGATGATATCCATTTTGATTGTGTAATGTTCCACTAGAAATAATTAAAATCCTGCTATGTTTGGTTTAGAGGACAATTAACTTTCTATTAAAAAGTGGTAGATTTATGGGCGATACTGTATGTACAAATATATATTTGTTTTATTGTATAATGCAGTATAAATGCAGTAGGTGGACTATAATTTATAAAGCTTTTGGTGGCCCGTCCATTGGTGGGGGGGGGGTCAAATAGCCCCCGCCCCTCTTCTTCCCTCAGCTACGTCTCTCACTGTCTAATCGTCATTATTGGAAGAACAAACTTTCTTCATCAATGTTATTCGATTAGGTAATTTTGAGAAAACATGCTTGAAGATAATCAAGATTTGAGCAACATAAAGAGAAACGAATTTTGTTCATTTTCATAAAATCTAAAAGAAAACTGTCTAGTGCAGTGGTTTCCAACCGGGAACGAACCCCCGGGGGGATTTGTGTAGTCCAAGGGGGGAATAAGGTAAAGTCAAGTCTAGAGATAGGGTTTTCTGCACTTCTATCTATCAAGTGGAATGTTCTAGATAAGCTCCAAGTAGCAAAAAAAAAAAAAACAAGAACAGTGATCACATTGATGTGTATATCAGTTACGATAGCAGAATTCTTATTTTATTTGTAATAAATTGGAATTTCAAATGATAGATTCTAATTATTTTCGTTCGCTTTCTTTGAGTAACAGATACACATCAAAATTAAACTAATTCTTAGTATGAAGCT
>VCCN01003880.1:29436196-29463470 GCA_006491835.1 Architeuthis dux
AATAAAACAGAGCATATAACATTTATATTTATTATGGGATTCAGTACAGACAGCGTGTTTCATTACTACATGCAATTTATCAAGCGAATGGGTTAAACCAAAAAATCCGGTAAATCATTTTATAAAAAATATTATTGTTTTCACACGTCACCACCATACTCAGCTCCTCCTCCTACTTTTATTTTTCATTTGTCACTTTTCTCTCATAATGTTTATTAGCATCTGTTTTTTTTTTAAATATTACTTGTGTATATTTGTTAAAAGAAATATGAAATATTAAATATACTTGTTCTTAAAATTATGAATTGTCATGTTTGGTTAAATACGACGGACAAGGAAAACCTTTTCACCTTTTTGGTTAATCTTTTTTGTTTGCGCACAAGAGGACGTATGTTCGGATCCAATGTATATAAATATTGTCCGAACAATATATTAGATCGAGCGCTTTCGATTGTACGTTCAGCCATTTTCGAGATCGTGAAAACTGTAATGTTATTGTGTGCACAATTCAAATAGTGTCCAAATTAATTCCATTGTGTGCCATTGGTTGGTTGAGTTGGCGTCACAAAAAAACCCAACCCTCAACAAAATCTCTTTTGGACATGGACAGGGAGTTTTAAATGTATTTAATAACTAAACAACTGAAAGCCCCTCCCAACAAATAATGCATTCGCTCACCACTCGTCCTGTGACGCCACCTCAACCAACCAATTGCACACAATGGAATTAACTTTCGTAATCTTTCTCTAGCTTTATCGCCTTAACTTCTTCTAAGGCTCCACCATCTATTCTATGGTCTTTGTCGTGACTTTATTATTGAACATCGCTTTTGTCTTTGTTCTGTTCATCTTTAAGATTATTTGTGGCTTTCTCTATTTAGATCACTTAAAATGTTTTGTAGATCATCCGCAGTTTCTGATATTAATGCAATATCATCACAGTACATTAAATTGTTCTAATATTCATCGTCTATGTTTACTCGCACGTTTTCCCAGTCTCTTTTCGGGAAATTGCTTTCAATGCACGCTGTAGAGAGTTTTGGCGATGGTGCCAAACCTAGCAACTTACAAAACCACTCGAAAACCAACCCAGAACCGCACAGAGGACAATGGAAAGAGCAATGTTAGGAATAACTCTTAGTGATTGAAAAATACCAACATGGATCCGAGAGAGAACCAGGGTGAAGGATATCCTACAAGTAATTAAGTAACAAAAATGGAGATGGACAGGTCACATCGCGAGAAGAAGAGACAACAGATGGAGCAAAAGGCTAGCCGATTGGTGTCCGTGGGACAGTTAACGTAGTAGGAACAGACTAGACACAAGATGGAGAGATGAGATAAAAAAAAGAAAAGTTTGCCGGTAAGACATGGCAGAGATCAGCACAATCACGCTCGTCGTGGAAGGAGATGGGAAAGGTCCTTTTCCAGCAGTGGACTTATAACGGCTGCTGCTGCTGCTGATGATGATGATGATGATGGTGGTTGATATGTGTGTGTGTGTGTGTGCGTGCACACGCGTGCGTGTGTGTGTGCGTGTATTCCAGAACATATACGAAAATGGCACTGCAATAATTAGACTACTTAAAAATACAAACAAGATAAAGATAAGAAAAGGAGTGAGACAAGGGGATACAATATCACCTAAGCTGTTTACAGCGAGCCTTGAATGCCTCTTTCGGAAAACTGACTAGGAGGAAATGAGAGTAAATATAGACGGAAAAGATTTGAACCACTTGAGATTCGCTGACGATGTATCAATGATGACAGATGCATCGGAAGAATTACAAAATATGTTGAATGATTTAAATAGGGAAAGTAAAAAGGTAGAGCTAAAATGGACAGAGCAAAAGTAATGTTCAACAATAAAGTCGCCCAAAAGACTATTAGAATAGAGAGTGAGGCTTCAGAAGAGGTTGATGAATACGTTTACCCAGGTCAGCTAATAAAATTAGAGAAAGACCATGAAAGTGAAATAAAACGACGCATCACGATCAGCTGGAAAGCATTTGGTATGAATAGAGAAATATTGAAGAGCACCTTGCCAATGTGCTTAATGCGTAAACTATACAATGAATGCATAGTACCAGCTTTGACTTATGGATGCGAAACATGGAAATTAACAAAACGAACTGAGAACCAACTTAGAATCTCACAGAGGGCCATGGAAAGAGCAATGCTGGGGATAACTCTAAAGAGATAGAAATGGATCCGTGGGCGAACCAGGGTGAAAGATATACAATTATTTAAGCGACAAAAATGGAGATGGGTTGGACACTTGACAAGGAGAAATGACAACAGATGGGGCAAAAGGTTAACCGATTGCTGCTCATGGGACAGTAAACGCAGTAGGAAAAGACCAGACACAAGATGGAGGGATGAGATAGAAAGGTTTGGCAAAGGTCAGCGCAGTCGCGGTAGTCATGGAAGGGGGTTGGAAAGGCATCTGTCCAGCAGTTCTGCTGGTGTGTGTGTGTGTGTGTGTGTGTGTGTGTGTGTGTGGCATTGTTAAATACATAATAAATTTATTTTCCCTGGATTTGTCGCTCTTCCTAAAAACAGTTGACAGACGACGACAATAGTAGCAGCATGAATAATGTGGAGGAGGCTTTAGTGTTAGCTTTAAGTGACGTTTTCCGTTGTTTTTCTCGTCTCTCGTCATCTGTGACTGCAGATCAAACGTAATAATGGAGGAAGATCAATCCATCCATGACTACACGGGTAAAAAGAAAGAAAGCGGGCATCTTTAGATAGAGAGGGGAACGAGAGAGGCAGGAAAGATAGATGTCATCTTTGAAGAGTGAGGGGGAGAGAGATAGGTAGAAACAAAGAGAGAGGGTGAGTGAAGAAGTGAAATTATCGTTTTTCGAACCCAGAGAGAAGAAGAAGCAATGGACACGATAACGCTCCTCCTTGTATCGAGGATGATGGCATCAGCCATCTGTAGCAGCAGTCGCATTTAATTGCTGGGTTTTACCAGCATTTCTTTCAGCTTAAGAAAATTATTGAATTTCTTAAGGGTTTTTTTTTTATATTTTGGATATAATTCATTCAGACGCAGAAGAGCCCGAAAAAAGAGTTTAACATAACATGTAAAAATCATAACAAAAATATATTTATTTACCGATTATAGCCATACATGTCGGCGTTTATGCCTGTGAAATAAATGTATATTTTAATACATTCTTTTAAAAAACAAAATTATTTATTTATGTCGCAAAATATAGGTAAACGAAACAAACAATTGTTCTTTTTATTCCTGTAAAACCAACAAAATTGATATATTGAGGACCTCAAATTGAGGTAGACTACAATTGAATTGCGTGACATAAAAAATAATTACTATTTTTTAAATTTTGAATTTCTTAAATATCTCATTTTTGTGTCAAATTGAAACATTTAATTCACCAAAATGAGTTTCAGTAGTTCGGGACCCCAGAACAAACGTAGCTTAGATGTGGATCTTGTCATCGAACAGCTTTTGGCAGCGAAATCACTTCCAACAAAACAGGTGAGTTTCTCTTTTTACCTGTCTCTCTCTTTTCATAATGGTTGGGGGGGGGGTAATTGTTCGGTTCAGGTACGCAAAAACAAGGGAGGTAACTAGTATAGACGCAGTATGAAGTTGCCTCTTTGAAAGATACTGTTTATTTCTTATACAGTTAGAAATGATAAAAGAAAATTTATCTAATCATTTTTCGATATTAATTTCAACTGTATTCATTATTTTAGTGTTACAAATATGAAAAAAATATTTAATCTTTTTTTGTTGTTAATTGCAACCACAACCCTAACCCTAAACCCTAACACTAAACACTAACCCTAAATTATAAATCCTTTGTGGTTAAATTTAATGAAATACAGTTTTAAATGGTCAAGATTTCTGCTTTTATTTGTTCCATAATAAGTTAGCAGCAGCAGCTTAAATAATTGTCTACTGAAGTTACCTCCCTTGTTTTTGCGAACCTAAACCAAACAATTACCAAGGTTGGGTTTTGTGCTAAAAAAAACTTGACTTGGTTAAGATTTGATTAAGTCGTATATTCGAAAAAAAATAGAAAGTTTTTTTTTTGGCTAGTAATTTTTTGTGCTTTCAATCCATATTACCTTCGTAAATTTGTCATTTTTGAGAAAAAATAATTTTTTCAAGGTTTTACGAGGTGGGGGTGTCTATTTACAATATAAATGTAATGCTAAACTGGGCACGTACTTTCCGTCATTTTCACGGAAGTACGGTCTTGAAGTATACGGTTCATAAACTTACGTTTACTTCGAGGCCTTAGTTCGTATAAATGGCATTAGCAGACTTATGTTGTCAACAAAACAAATTTAATTTTTTTATTTTTAGTCTCTTTTTAATTTTTTTACTGGAGTTTGTTTATTTATTTATTTTAACCGTGAATCGAGATTCAAAAAACGGTAATTTAATTTGAAACGAACAATATGGAATATTCTCGTTACGTCAGGAAAAACTTCAAGTGAAATAAGAGTCATTGTTGATTGTTATTGATTATGATGAAGTCATTAATCCGATTTGACAATCTTTGTAATAACGCATGAGGGACGGACATTTTGAATGGCTAAAAGCTTTTTTTTAATGGCTAAAATTGGGTAGATTTAATTTCCAGGTCTAATAACTCATACAAAGGCTCCGAAAAGTGTGAATATACAAAGTATTGATCAGATATTAACGTTCAAATAAATAAAGCTTTTATTTTCATTATTGTATTAATATCTGATTTAATACGTTGCATAATTATACTATTTTTAAAGATTTAGCCACTTTTAGCCATTTAAAAATGGCCGCCCCTAATGCGTTATAGCAAAGATTGCCTTAAATGTTTACTTAGTTGAAATTGTAATACCTGTGCATGTCTTTATTTACTACTGTATCAGATATTGTGTCAACTACGTGTGATATTCAAAGAGTTTTTCAGACAATTGAACAACTTGTTATTGTAGTTAATGTTGTCTAATGTTTATGTTGTTAACACGACGTTTCGGCCGATCCATTCTACGGTCTTCTTCAGGTGTATTATCCGAATGTAATGATGGTAAAACAGACAATTTTCTCTCCAATGGCAGCAACATTGTGGTTTGCGCAAATATACATCATACCCAACTAACAGATACACGACACCCGCTTTTTTCTTGTCATTACGGGTGCCGGGGTGCGGATGTGTTGTTGTGTAGAAACTCCACCCGTGAATCTTATTTATTTGTCTCAGACTTAGAGACACACATCAGGGCTGACACAGTGATTTCAGCAAATGTACCAAAAGCTTAGATCAAATTCAAAACGTATCAGATCGTGTACAAAAGTACCAAATAAAGAAAAACATTTATTTTCTATTTTTTTTAAAATAATTAGATAAAGGTAGTAAATAGTAGGCAAAATTAATACAAAATAAAAATATGTTAAATACTAATAAATTAATCAAACTTAACTCAAATACTGTATTTCTAAATGGAGTTTTTCTTTCGTAATCGTTTTGGTGGTGGTTTGGTTTACCTACCCGCTCCACCATTATAAATATTAGTGAAGTTTATAATTGCCTTGCAGAAAATGAAACGAAGTATATTTCAATATTTCGCTCGACTATCATATAAAATATACATTTGAAAGGAAATTGTCAAAAAGTACCAAAATTTCACAACGAAGTACCAAACGTACCACAATGATTAAAAAGTACCATTTCGGTACGAACGTACCAAAAGTAGCAGCCCTGACACACACGGTAATGGATTGTTTTTGTTTATACTTTGTGACTTTGATTCATTCATTCAGGATGGATCACTTCTTCTTCCAAGACTTAAAAAGAATTGAATGCATTCTTTCTTTTAGAAGAAATCTCATTAAAAAATAAAAAGAATCTGGTCATTACAAATTATTAATTTTCCATTTCTGTTTTTATTTTTATTTTCATCAACTATTTTCCTCTTCCCCAGTTATTTTTGAAAAAATCATTATCTTTCTCAATAAATAACTCAAGTTGGAACGTTTTTACTTTGGAAAGTTAAGACTTCTTCGTTACATCAAAAATGTCAGTTTAAAAATATTTTCACAAATAATTTTTTTTGCTTTCATTAAGTTTATAAGCCTGCCCGAGGTTGCACATGGGTCGGTCCGGGAGTCTGTGCAGGCCCGTCCGCATAGTCTCCTCCTTTATGAAAGCACAAAAAATGTGAAATAGCTTCTTTTAATCTAAACATATAAAAGCCAAATATGCAAATGAGTATGTTCGTTTAGCTGTATGTTGTATGTTTGGTTGTCTGTAGTGTCTGCTAGTGTCCTACAACTCATAATGGACTGTTCCAAATGTGATAGATTGTACAATGAATAATAGAATTAAAGGGTTGAAAAATGAGACATGATGTTCCCATATCAAAGAAGTACACCAACCAAAGTAAACAGACAACCTGTGTCTGTCAACGCAGCACAACAATGTCAAATGCTTTCTCTTTCCTTTCGACTTCCTTTGATGTAGCTGACACAGTGAAGAAGAATCGTAGTTTCTGGTCAAAAACTTGCTAAAATGGCCAAATGCAAATACTCTCAGTACACCAAAAAAAAAGGGAAGTCAAAGTGACTCAAAATTTAAATATGGCCAAACCAAAAAGTTTATGGCCAAATGCTTTTTAAAAAGGCCAGATTTGGCCCTCAACTTTATTTTGTAAGGAAATAAGTTATATTTTTAATAAAATCAGTTTCTTTTTATAACCTTTTTCATACTGCACAATGTCAGTGGTAACTTTTCTTAAGTTGAGACTTTCAAAAAACTTAAAATTAGGATAATTGAATTACCTAATAAAATCGCTTTTGGCTCCTTATTACCGATCCATACATAAAAATCCATAATTTGTTATGGGTATATTACAGCAAATAAAACACTCGGCTACATAAGACACTCATTTAAATTCATCGATGAGGAGAGTTTCCTACTGCTGTACAAGTCTCTGGTACATCCCCTTCTGGAGTTTGCTTCCTCCTAACCTGAAGTACAACTTAGATGCCATAGAAAGAGTTCAGAGGAGAGCCACCAAGATCATTCTGAGATTGGGAAATATATCCTACACTGAAAGATTAAAACAACTTTAAACCCTTAAATACAGAAGAAAATGTGCTGACCTACTAGAGGTCTATAGAATCCGGAACAACATACATAGAATGGATACTGATGTTCATTGCTTAAAATGCCCTGATAAGAAAATGCTGACTTCATCTATCTGCAGTAAAACCAGAGGACACAGCCATAAACTACAAATCCAGACCTCCACTGGTGTTAGAAAAGATTTCTTCTTGGCAAGAGTGGCAAACGCATGGAACAGCCTAAGTGAAAAGACAGTCACATCTGAGAATATCAATATTTAAAAAAATAATCTTTGTTCTGATATCGGACATACCAGATCTAATTAGCATTTTTCTTATTAGTTTAAACCCAGCCCAAATACACTGAAGCTGGCTTAATGACACAATTAACTGCTGTCAAAAAAGCCTATTTCAAGTATATTCTAGTATATATATGCTAGTATTATATAATTATCCAATAGTGGATAAACCTTTGTAATGTTTCATCATGTAATTTTATTAACTTTTATTTCTTGCACTTTTTTAATTAAATTTTTATCATCAGTTGAGAATTTTCACACAAATAAACAAAGAGATTTGTTGAAATTGTTCAGCACTTCTTGGTCAACTATAATTCACCAAATATCAGGCTGTCCGTATGTGACAACGTAACTCAGGAACCACACAACATACAGGAACAGTTTTGAGCTTTCAAAGCCCCATTTAAGCCTTCTGCTGGAACTAGCTGAAAACTCTCCCAACAGGGTGCGTTTTCAGCTAGTTTGCTTAATTCTTTTTTTAAACTTTTCTCCTAATTTTAACATTATCTATCTTTATGATATCATTATTATTTTATTATGCCTCTTTGGGCATCTCCAAACTATACACAATATTTACACATCAACTTCTAAACAAATACAAAATTCATAAAAAACACATTCAAATGTACATAAATACAAACATCTACAATTTAGCACAATTCACAGATCAAACTCTCTTGAAAATCTCATCTGACAGATTCCAAAATATTGAAATGGGAGCTGGCAATTATTTGAGTAATAATTGTGAATTTATCTTAATGGTTAATGATTAATTAAAAGACTATTTTTAGAAACTGTCATCCAAAACAATCAATATCAACATAGGTTTCTTCATTTTTAAGTGGGTCTGGCTGGCTGACTATCTATGTATGTGTCACGTCCACAGGCTGCACCAATGGAGCTAGAGGTCTGAAAATTTAAGCGTTTACTCCTTATAATGTCTAGAAAAAAACGTTTTTTTTTAAATCCCCTCCCCCCATAATAGATTTTTAGTGGGGGTTCAATTCACAATGTAAGTGTATGATAAATTGGTCCATTAGTTTGTGTTCACACTTGTTTTTTGAAAATTCAGACTTTCTTAGTGATCACTGTGCAACAAAATGTAATTTTTTTCTGATAAGTTAAAAACTGTAACTATGTTATTTATAAAGACATAATGAGATTATAGTATTTTATCTAAGTTTGTGAGAAACCATATTTAAATTTCGTAATGCTTCAGTTGTGTTATTTGAATTTTAATTTAAGGTGCAGTTACCTGAATATCAGATTCGTCAACTATGTGTGGCATCACGTAGTATTTTCTTGGAGCAGCCAATGCTTTTGGAACTGTATGCTCCCGTCAATGTGATGGGTGATATTCATGGCCAGTATGATGATCTCTTAAGACATTTTGATAATTGTGGTTACCCCCCTAAGGTAAATTATATCTTTTTAGGGGATTACGTTGACAGGTGAGTGATATTTTTTTATATCATATATTTGAAATAATTGCCAGTTTGCAAAGTTTACCTAAGAAATCTTTCTCATGAACAATATGCAGGAGCTGTAGAATCTTAGAGATATACATAAAGTTTATTATAGACTTTATATATCTCTCTCTCTATATATATATGTGTGTGCTTAAAGTGCAGGAGCTGTAGAATCTTAGAGATATAAACAAATAAATAAATAAATAAAGTTTATTATAGAATTTATATCTCTCTCTATATATATATGTGTATGTATATATATATATATGTATGCTTAAAAATTTCAGAGAAATACATTTTTACGCTGTTATATTATTAATTAACAAATTATTTAATTCAAGTAGAGTAAAAAAATTAAAAATATAAACAGTATAAACAAACACTACTGGCTTTTTATGAATTCCGAAGGAAATTAAAATGTTGCTGTTCTCTGTAAAAGCTTCAATGTAGTGATAGATGTATGTTGCAATGTGTTGTTGTGTGTATTTGACAAGACTAGAGTAGATTATCCCAGCGTGAGGCTCCCCTTAGGCTCGGGGTCCAATTGGGAGCAATTGGTCCAATTGGGAGCAATTGGTCCAATTGGGAGCAATTGGTCCAATTGGCTTAAAGCCGGCCCTGACAAAATGATTTTTTAGATTCATGAGAATTTTATCAATTTTCAAGAATGGTAATTTCTGGAGATTTCATCTACAGATTCAAACAGCTTAATAAAATCATTTCCTTCTTCCTATAATAATGACAAATAGTTGTGGTTTTATATTGTAGTTTTTATTGTAACTCACTGATAGAGCTGAAAATGGGAGGCATTTTTGGGATGTTATATTCCACAATTAGTTCAAAGTAATTTCCAAGGTCCAAAATAAATATATCTAAATGGAAAATGTTTTTATCTTTCATTAAAAGAGTTATTCAAGTTTTAAAATGGAAAGTGACTTTTGCGCCACACTGCATGAGCTGATATCTTTTATGTCTTTTACAGAGGAAGTAATTCATTGGAAACCATCTGTTTGGTCTTGGCATATAAAGTCAAATATCCAGAGAATTTTTTTCTTCTTCGAGGGAATCATGAATGTGCATCTATTAATAGGTAAGTTACTACGTAACAATCATTATGTATATATCTAGACTAATATTTGAGGCATCTGTTAGTTTGTTTGTGCCTCTTCTCCACAAAAACTACTAGGATTATCGACTTAATATTTTGCATGGAAAATCAATAAAAATATACTTCCCACATAGGCTAAGGTCATTCATGGTCATCAAAGGTCATGCTCGAGTAATCTTCGGTTCTAAACATCAGATGAAATTAATTTTTATACCAGGAGTTGCATCTATCATTCCTTTCATGAATGGAAAAAACATTCCTTACAATAAAATCATTTATTTTCGGTGTTTTTGGTCGGAAATCACTTTTTTGGCAATGAAACACTGATATACTGTGGAGGTTTGGTTTTCTCCCTCTACCAAAACTCTTTCATCTATGACAACAACTCTACCTAATTCATAATTCAGTTACCTTTGACCCTCCTCTTTTTTCACTGACAAAACTTAAAAGTAATTCATTTCATAGTGAAGGGGCCTGAAACTTACAGGTAACCTATTCAAATGTTTACCACCCCCTTCCCATAAACCTGAAACGAGGTCAGTTTTTTCACGTTGAAAGTATTTGTAAGATTTTCATCAGATGATTTGTTGTAAACCAGGGCTTCTCAAAGTAGGGGTCAGGACCCCTCTGGGCTTTGTGTAAAGCTTATTGGGGTTTGCAGAATTATTAGAAAATATTTTTTTCTTAAGTTGGGGTGGTGGGCATCGATGTCACTATAATGCTGAACTGGACACTTACTTTCCGTCTGGTACAACCATCCAAAATCATTTTTCTAAAACACAAAAATTTACATCGATATTGCAAATGTTGTACACTTTCCAGGTTTTGATGGTGAAACACATGTTATACATTTTTAGTCACGCCTTAACTCAGGCTGTCATTCTACAACATTGACCGAACAGTGTAGATGAAAAGTAAAGATTCAGCTCTCGGTGTAAATACTTGTTTTTCTATTTGCGTAATTTCTCTACAGAGATATATATTACAGAACATATTTTACAGTGTTGTCAACTTTGTGGTTATTTTTCCATGGGCAATGCCAGGTTGCCCTGCTAGTATATATATATATATATATTAGATTGAAATGACAATTCAGAAGACCTTGTTGTGTACAAATGAGATTTCTTAGTTTATTTTGATGTTTTGCCAGATACAAGAAATTGTCTGTTATATATAGTCCATGTCTGGTTGTGGGCGGGTTTAATTATTAAATTAAGTGGATAAATAGTAGAGATTTGGATGATATGTCTTGAAACATATATATGCAAAATTCTACATTTTTCTCAAATAATGAATCATAAATGAATCTTTGGAAAATAAAACTTTTATTTTGTGAATGCCCATTTTACATGTTTATATGTAGTTCTTCCAAAACATTTAGCTGAAGTATATGATGCAGACACCCATGTCCATTTTTAAGCTAATTTTTCAAAACATAAGATCTAAACTCATGTTATCAAATTCTTCATTGTTAAGGAATGAATAACTTGAACAAATTCTAAGAATTTGAAAACCAATGGAAATGGTATTTTCCACCTTCTTTAAGAAAAGTGCCATAACTTTTGGTTGCACGGACTGGAGCATCGCAGTAGATTTGGAACATTGCCCCACTTTTCCAGCTGAGATCACATTAACCACCCAGCATCCTGATCTTGTGATCTGGTCAGTTAATTTAAAAAGAGTTTACGTTGTTGAATTAATGGTTTCTTTTGAGGAAAATATAGACTGGGCACATCAGCATAAGCTGGTAAAGTATAAAGATCTGCTGAATCAATGTATAAGAAATGGCTGGACAACAAACATATTTCATATTGAAGTCGGATGCCAAGGTTTTGTTGCCAACTCGGCCTCAACATACCTGACCAGACTCGGATTATCATCAACAGAGAAAAGAAAATATATCAAGAGGCTCCATAATCAGGCAGAGGTTGCATCTGTATGAATCTGGCACTGTGATGGAGAACCAACAAAGCCTGGTGGTATCATGAGGTACTCCCGGGGCACCTTGGGCCCCCGAAACCATGCCTGACCCCAGGGTCATCATCTGATGAAGTTTTTGTTGTGGGCGGGGGGGCTGCTGTTTTCGCAGGAGTAGTTGTATGATTTTAATTATTTATTTATAACTCCACATTTTTCTTTATGTTCAAAATTCTTTTTGAACATCTTTTTCAGAATTTATGGATTTTATGATGAATGTAAACGGAGATATAATATCAAATTGTGGAAAACATTCACAGAATGTTTTAATTGTTTGCCCATTGGTAAGTTTTCTCTCTTTGGAATATCAATTATTGTAACACAAGATCTAATCATTATTTGTTTAACAAGTTATTTATGTGAGCGAACATTTCTAAAATTATAAGTTTATTCGTTCTTCTTGCAATCACTTTTATTTATATTTGGATTTTTAAAAAAACTGTTTTATTTTTCCTCACATTTCAAAACTCAAGCTATCAATGAGAAAATTTTGTTTTTTAAGATTTTTATGGAAGGAACATCTGGAAATAAAAATATCCTCCTGTAAAAGAGCAAACAATGTAGATGCCATACACTTTATTATAATTTATGAAAATGTGAATACCATTTATAAATAAAGACATTGATACATATGAATACTTGAGTTGGTGTAGTCGGGACAAAGAAATGTCTAATATATTGATAATGATCTGCTGTTACTACTTCTATTCTGAATACACAAAACGAAAAGGTCTAATGTGTTTGTAAAAGAACATCGAATAGACTAATTTATAAAATAAATGTACAGCTTAAGTACCATATTTCACCATGTATAATCTGTTACCGTAGATAATCCGCATCCCTAATTGAGCTTCAATTTCAAATGAAAAATGCATTATCCCATGTATACAATTATGTATAACAATTATGTTTCTGTAGTTAATACTAGATTTTTAGCTCAAAATATTCAGAAAAAAATGCAGATTATATATGGTGAAATCTGGTCATCTGGTAAAAGTATTTTCAATTCCACAATTCCCTATTTCTTTCAGCTGCTCTCATTGAAGGAACAATCCTATGTATGCATGGAGGACTTTCTCCAGATTTGATTGATCTTAACCAGGTTAGTTGCTTTACAGTAATATAACAGTATTTTCATATTGTACAACTGTGAGAAAGTTTGCACAATATGCAAAATACAGTGTCGCCTATAAATGAGTACACCCCTACCACTTTTATAGAAAGTTAATTGTTTTCTAAACCAAACCTAGCAGGATTCCTAAGAAAATTAGGGGTGTACTCATTTATGGGCAACACTGTATATCAGTAAATTCATTCTACACTTCTAAATACAGTAATACCTCCGTTAGTGCTCTAAATATGTTCTAAAAAATGCAGCGCTAAATGAATAGCACTATACCGAGTCAATATAACATAGCATAAAAAGCATGTCCAAGACACCTCTTTGCCTTGCTGCTGCGTTCCCAGTCAGGGTCATCCTCATTATTTTAAAATAGATGATGTTGTTGAGCCTCAACAAGATTAAATGGATTAGTTTTGTATATCTCATCTGGTAGCTACTTTCAGGAGCTGGTGAAATATCACAACACTACCTGATAACTTATTATGTATGTGTTTATTCACATGTCACATTAACCAAAGTATACAGTTATTCTGGAGACTGTCCATGATGCTGTCTTTTATTATTATTTATTTCAGAAATTTAACATTACTAAATTTATTACAAAACATATTTGAAAAAGTGCGCTATATCGAATCAGTGCTAAATGTGGTAGGGCTAAGCGGGGTATTACTGTAAGAAGGTTGATTTAGAGATGCTTTTCCAGTTTGGTCTTTTTAAGTTACATATGTGCAATCTGGTGAAATGAGCTGGTGAAATGCTACATGATATATTATGTATGTGTTTATTCCCATACAAATGGCACATTAACCAAAGTGTACAGTATACAGTTATTTCGGAGATGGTCCATGATGCTGTCTTTTAGCATTCATTATTTATTCCAGAAATTTAACTTTACTAAACTTATTATGAACTTGTAAATTAAGCAGTGGTGGTGATAAAATTAAGTTACCTTGATGAAAATGCTACAAGTAGGTTTGAACCATAAATTCATGATTTAAAAAAATAAAAACAAGCGTGAATGCAGCTCGCTGGACACAAACTAAAAGGTCAACTTAGAATAAACTTACATTGAAAATTGAACCTCCACTGATAATCTATTTAGGAGGTGGGGGGGGGACAAAAAAAACATTTTCCCTACTCATTGAAGGGAGTATGTATGCAAAATTTCAAGTTTCTACTACAATTGGTTAGGGCTGGGCGAAGTCCAGATACATAGATAGATACATAGATACATATAAATGTCAGAACACATGAATAACATAAACCCAGCAACAGTGTTCAAACCAGTCTGTTGTGGGTAGCAGTGATTAAAAATATTTGAAAAAGAGCACTATAGCGAATCAGTGCTAAACGGGATACCGCTGTATTTTTCTAGTATTTCATGATAAAATAAAAGATATGAATTTTGCTCTGAAGAAGATTCTCACTGTGTTTCCTTTTGCCTTGTTTGTCAAAATTGACTTAATCTCCACAGCAGTTTTTTTCTTGCAAACTGAACCAGGATTTTCTTACGTTATCATAAAAGATCCTAAAAACCACTGTATTATGTCTCTATATGTTATGTGCTGTCATTAATTATTGATGTTTTCTTTTTGGTTAGATTCGTGAAATTGAGCGGCCATTGGATGTTCCAGATCATGGTCTTGTATGCGATCTTCTCTGGTCTGATCCAGATGAGGTATGAATTAGAGCAGAAAGGCAATTAGCAATATTTTCTTCTTCAGCCATCTTTTTTTGAATGAAAAAATTTGTTTAAATGATAAAATTATTTCTTGATTTTATTCATTAACCCATCAACTGTGAATGACAGGAATTTCTGTCATTGCAGTTCTATGGCTAACTCAATAAGATTTCTGTTTTATTGTGATTGATGGCAACTTTTATCTTGCAATGGATATCTCGCAATGGGCAAGGGCTTTTATCTTGCTATGGATAACTATTCTTCACCATCTGCTGCAGTTAATGGGTTAACTTTAATTTTAAATCATTTCTGTTTCTATTTGACTGACACCTATTTCTAATGGTGCACCAAATCTTTCAACTGTTTTCTGCTCACTTGTGATGTTTTTATTTACTTGGAGTAAGCTGAGTTTGGCACAAGGCCAGTTAGAAATAATTTCTGCCAGTGGATCAGTATAGTCTCCATTGAACCATAATTAAGTGTTCTTTCAAAAAGAAAATAGACAGGTCTGGTTAGTCACTCAATAGAAACCGTCACGTTACTAACATCTTTTGGCAGCACACCAATTGAGGGTGATCAATTAAAAAATTGTAAAAAGGGGTGATATGTGAATAAGTTACTTCACTCACATTTTGTTGGGCAGTGATTACTAAAAAAAAGTCTGAATTTTCAATAAACAAGTGGAGAAAACTTGTGATCAATTTAGCATAAATTTACATTGAAAATTGAACCCCCCACTAAAAACCTATTTGAGGGTAGGGGTTCTAAAAACAAAATAACCGTTTTTTTCTAGACATAATAAAGAGTAAATGTTTAAATTTTCAGCCTTCTAGCTCCATTGGTGCGGCCTCTACGCATGACACATATATAGCCAGGCAGAAAACTGAAAGAAACCTATGTTGACAGTTCTGGTTTCTAATTAAAAGACCAGGCTATATTTATTATTAATTTTTTTCTATTATTGGGCCTCATCTTAATTTTTTCAGTTGCTTTTTATCGCAATTTTACCCAGGCCGTCAATGAGTAAATAATTCTGATCAAAAATAAAGAAGAAGCTCTCAGTGAAACTCGAACTCACATTCCTCTATGCCAGAGGGAAGCCAGGTTATCGTCCTGCAGCTCTTACCAACTGAGCTACGAGAACTTGCTGGCTAGTCCAAATCAAACCTGTAAACCTATCCTCCATCCCAATCTCTCTGCGCCATGTTTGAAAATGTTCAAGATGTATTTTTCACAACAAAGTTGAAAATAATACTGCCTATTAATCTGGAAATATATACCAGAAATTAATCTTTTCATGTGTTTAACTTTGTCTTAAAAAGTTTTTCTCTAAGAGAACAAACATTTTATGTACATTATTCTTAATTCTTTTCATTTTTTTCTCTTTGAGGACATTGCTGGTTGGGGTGAAAATGATCGAGGTGTTTCCTTTACATTTGGTGGAGATATTGTGCGGGAATATTTGCGTAAATTGGATTGTAGTTTATTGGTTCGGGCTCATCAGGTAATATGAAATTTGATATTTTTACCTTGGATAACTTTCTATGAATTTAATCTTGTAGTATCCTTAATACTATGAAATTTGAGATTTTTCCTTGGATAACTTTCTATGATTTTAATCTTGTAGTATCCTTAATACTATGAAATTTGATATTTTTACCTTGGATAACTTTCTATGATCTTAATCTTGTAGAATCCATAGCCCAATTTTAAACTAGAAAGCACTCAGAGAGCACATACCTCTGCCAATGCCATTGTCACTCACTAAATGAAATTGTGCATGGATCCGCCCAAAAATTTAATCACTTCTTCCGTAGCCTATTGCTCACTTTTCCACAACATTTCATTGAGAACCTTTGTAGATATCATGTCGACAGACAGAACTTTTGGAGATATTATGTGTTCTGGACATACAGCTACGATGTAGGGGAGGTAATTGTGCGTGGATCCACCCCAAGATTTAATCACTTCATCCATAGCCCATTGCCCAACTTTCAACAAAATCTCATTGGAATTCATTGAGAACTTTTGGAGATATTGTGTGGAGACAAATAAATATTGTTGACAGAGGTAATAAACAGAGGAAATGTTTTCAATTGACTTTATTTAGTCTTGAAAGAAACCACAAAGAATAGATTTGACACCAAAATTTGAAAAAGATTTGCATAAAGATTTATGACACCAAAATGATTATAACAAAAACTAGCATTCTAAGGGAAATTATGAATCACCACCACCATATATGTTATGTTGAGGGTGATCAATTAATAAGTTACTCCTCTCGCTTTTTGTTGGGCACTAAAAAGTCCAAATAAAAAAAAAACATGAATGCTGCTTGACACAAACTAAGGGATCAATTAGCATAAACTTACATTGCATATTGAACCCCCCTCTAAAAACCTATTATGGGAGAAATTTTCAAAAACCAAAAAAACTATTTCCCCCATTCATTGAGGGGAATGTATGTGCAAAATTTCAAGTTTCTACTATGAACAGTTAGGGCTGGTCAAAGTCCAGACACATAGATAGATATATATGTCAGAACACATGAATAACCTAAACCCAGCAATAAACCAGTATTGTGGGTAGCAGTGATTAATAGCACAAGAAACTAAAAGTAACAGTTTTCAATTCCCCAATTTCAATAAATTAACACAATTTCAACTGAGAGTTTAAAAAGTGGACTATTTTACTATTGCTTGATTTGTTTCTTTTCTAATTTTTAGGTTGTGGAAGATGGTTATCAATTTTTTGAAAAAAGAAAGGTAAGATTGATTTGATTGGAAAAAAAGCATTTGTTAGTATATGTTAGGATTACTGGAAAACTAATTCTACAAAAGTATACATATACAAATTCCACATGGCTTTCCTTATTGTATGTTGTAAAGAGAAAGTATACATCATTATTTACATGTATAATGACAAAGTGTTGTAGTATACGTGAAATACATGCATAATTTACATCTGTATGTGTAATTCAGTTAAAAAAACCTTTTAGCTTGAGCATTGTTCTTGCATTGCCCTTCTTTATTTCTGTGGTATAAATAATTATTCTTACACTAGCATATATCCATAAAAAATGACAGGGTTTTTTATGTATGGATTGGCAATAAGGAGCCAAAAGCGATTTTATTAGGTAATTTTTTTTTTATTAATTCAGATATCTTAATTTTAAGTTTTTGAAAGTCTCAACTTAAGAAAAGTCACCACTGACATCATGCAGTATGAAAAAAGTCATAGAAAGAAACTTACTTTATTAAAAATATAACTTATTTCCTTACAAAATAAAGTTGACAAATCTGGCCTTTTTAAAAAGCATTTGGCCATGAACTTTTTGTTTTGGCCATATTTAAATTTTGAGCCATTTTGACTTCTTTTTTTTGTGTGCTGGCCATTTTTGTGAGTTTTTGGCCAGAAACTGCCTTTCCCCTACCAATTCTTCTTCACTGTGTCGGCTACATCAAAGGAAGTCGAAAGGACATGTTAATCTGTTGATTTTGGTCTGTGTATATCTTTGATATGGGAACGTCTCATTTTTCAACCCTTTAATTCTATTATTTGTTGTACAATCTATCTCATTTGGAACAGTCCATTATGAGTTGTAAGATCTCAGCTAGCAGACACTATATACTTTTATATGTGTGGATGTAAAACTGGAGCTATAGGCTTTTTGTTCATTAATTAGAAAAAATCTGGATTAATTATCCGCCTGCCTATTCTGTGAAATCAAGGTCTTATGTAGTTAAGCACTGAAGAAGATAAGAAAGATAAAAGAAAAGGCCTTGTCATACACCAAGCAAGGCAAGAAATTGTTTCCATCTGCAGTTTTTTCAAATACTCAGATGGAAGTTTTAGTATAAAGCCTAAAAGATGGAACTACACTGAAAACCACTGTGTTGCAATGAATAATATGCACAGTTCCAGTCACCCCTGGACAAGGTGTAGCAGCTGTTAGCCCCCCTCTGACATCTGAGGGGGTTTCTTTTCGGGAGTTATAACCCCTAGCCCATGTGCTATTGTCTACCAACCCCTGTCCCACTGCCTTGTTGTTAAGAACGTTTAGAACATTTTATTTTAGTTTGAAAAAAAAAGTATACACTTTGTATATATAAGCGCACATCATAACAATCATATTTACATAATATCTAGGGCCTTAAACCTTTACGGTCATAATTCTTCTTAAAATCATTTGCCTCTATTGATAGCACTACATATTCTGGTAATCTATTCCAAAGTCCCACCATTCTATTGCTAAAAAAGAATTTTCTGATATTCAATCTACTTCTATTTGCTTCTACCGTATATGTGTAGCCTCTCAGTCCCTTGTACCCCCTTTTAGTAAAAAAATACATCAGGGTTTACTACTTCTATACCATACATAATCTTGAACATTTCTATTAAGTTTCCCCGATCTCTCCTATTTTCTAACGATAAATTATAGAAGGCGTAAAGCTGGGGGAGATAACCCTAGACAAACTGCAGTGAAAACTGATAGGTGGTCATTGATAGACAGATGATTCGTGCAACTCTGCACAACACTTGGTCATCTTGGATTTGACTGTGCGAGCCAAGATAGTGGCTGAAATCTCCTCTTCTGCACAGGCTTCCTCTTTTTCCTCAAGAAATAGGGGACGTCATCATCAATATGGTAGGCACAGGTCAATAACCCATGTCGATCACGTCCTCGACAGACTGCCTTACACTATGAGGAATTTTCTTTAAGATTAATTGTTGATGTAGTTTTTCTTTGTTGGCTGTTTCATGATGTTTCACTGAGTAAAGGTCTGTCAATTAGGAAAATGGACACTTTAAAATCTAAGGTCTTCACTATTGAAATCGATGCCAAAAAAAGATGTTTTGTTTTGTTTTGCATTTTAGTTGGTGACAGTATTCAGTGCACCCAATTACTGTGGAGAATTTGATAATGCTGCTGCCGTGTTGATCATTGATGAAGATCTCACTTGTTCTTTTAAAATATTACCTGTAAGTAATGATTAGATACATAATTTTGATTTTGTTTCGGTCTTTTGTAGAGTATGGTTGAATCTGTGAAGAATGTTAAGATTTGTTATTTGTTTTATACATTTTGTTTTGAAGAGAATAGGTGAAGGTGAAGGAGTTGCTGTAGAAATGCAAACTTCCTTAAAGTGAAATTGGTTACTTAAACAGGATGATACCGATCACCAAGGCTAAGTGGTAGAGTGCTCACCTCCAGTTTGGTAGGCCTTGAGTTCAATTCACCGCAGAGTCATACCAAAGACTTTAAAAATGGTTCTCAATGCCTCTCTGCATAGCACTCAACACAAGGACTAGCATTGAGGAATCTTTCCCCCGAGGCTAAGAGGTTACAGCCAAATTATGTTAAATACACTGGTTCTCATAAGATCACCAAAGTTAAGCAACATCAAGCCTGGTCATTACCTAGATGGGTGACCATTGGGATAATACCAGGTGCTGGCAAGCCGGAAGTGGGTCTTACTAACAGTTGCCCGTGCGTACCTAAGCCCGCGAGACCCTTGATGAGAACAACTGGTAGAAAAAAATCCCAAATAGAATTCACAGTGTATGCAATACTTTAAAAGTTGCAAGACTTTAAAAGATGCATTCTTTTGTAAATAGATGGAATTAGAAATCATTTCAACACTATTTTTTGTTATTTCCAAAACTGACACTTATTTATTAAATTCTTTTGCATCAAGACTTTATGTGTTAATACAATTATAAGTTGCAAATTAAACAATGTACATTTCAAGTTTTAAACATTTATTTTAATGAATCATCATCATCATCATCATCGTCATCATCATCATCATATCTTGTCACGCCACTGGTGTATCCATAGGAGAGCTGTATCATTTGCTTGCTTCAGGTCTTTGTCAGAACATGTGGGCCCTAGTGAGCCATGGTGGATGTGGTCCATTGTCTTGGGTGTCTCACCACAGGGACAATCAGCATTGGTGGCATATCCCCACTTCTGGAGCTTGAATTTGATGTGAGGTTTTTCTTGTAGAATCCTTACAAGAATCTCATCATATCTTGTTGGGCCACTGGTGTATCCATGGGAGAGCTGTAGCATGTAGACCCCAGTGAGCAGCCATGGAGGATGTGGTCCATAGTCGGGATGCCTCACCACAGGGACACTCAGCATTGGTGACATTTCCCCACTTCTGGAGCGTTGTCTCTTGTTCTTCCCAATCCTTTCTACTGAGAGACGACCCTCTGGGCAGGTCTTCACTTCAGCATGGAAGGGCTTCATTGGAAGAGAAGCAGTCACTCTACCTCCACTTCTCCAATCTATAAGCTGCCGGTTTAGCATCTGAATTTTCTCATCTCCTTGTCCCAAGGCCGAGGGTTTATCCTTTTACCACCACTGGGTGTTGAATGTAGTGCATATTGTAGCAATTGGTCTCCAAATAGGATTAACAGGGGCACCATGGGAAGGTTTGATGAATCAAATTAATATATATATATATATATTCTTCTTGGGGACATTCTTTGTTCATAATTTTTTTCTTTCAGCCCTCAAAAGGGAAAACAGTTGTTGTTGATAAAAAACATAAGAAGTAATTCATGGCAAATGAATTTAGCTCACTGGTATGGAAGCTGTGAGAATCTCCAGCCATGATGGGCATCACTGAAGGAAAACAATTTATAAGCGGATTTCATTTCATTTATTTCCTTTCACTCTATCAATTTGTTATTTCTGTTAATTCAGATGTGCACATAATCTGTTGACTAATACATAACAAGAGTTCCACTCTTTTTCATATTTTCTGGAATTACTTTGTAATTACTGTTGTATATTTGCAGAATAAAGTTCATGTTGAATTTCAAGATGTTAACTTTATGTATATTTGTATTATGTTGTTATTATTCGTTATTCCTGCATGCCACCAAATAGAATATATGCCACCAAATAATGATTCTAAGGTAAGTATATGTAACCAAAACTGCTGCTGCTGTGATGAAACTGTGTCTGGATGTATCGCTGACTAATGGTGTATGGTGGTTATTGTCACAGGGTGTGCTACCATGGTGAACACACTACTTCAGAGGTGTAGCTGAAGGGGGAGGGGCTATTTGTGGAGGGGGACTCCAAAATCTTTATAAATAGTAGATCACCTACACCTAGAAAATTCTGACTTCATCTATCTGCAGTAAAACCAGAGGACACAGCCATAAACTACAAATTCAGACCTCCAATGGTGTTAGGAAAGATTTCCTCTCGGCAAGAGTGGCAAACGCACCGAACAGTGGTCACATCCGAGAATATCAATATTTTTTTAAAATAATCTTTATTCTGATATCGAACATACCAAATTTAATTACCATTTTTCTTATTAGTTTAATCCCAGCCCAACTACACTGAAGCTGGCTTAATGACGCAATTAACTGCTGTCAAAAAAAGCCTATTTCAAGTATATTCAAGTATATACATAGTACAGATTACAAATTGAAGTTACTGTTCATTATTTTTAGTAATACTAAGTATTACTAAAAAAATAAAAGAATAAAGCTATTCATAGTACAGATTACAAACTGCAACTGATATGAATTGTCATGCATAAATAAATAAACTGAATCTCTAATATTCTATAAATTGTATAAGTTACAAAATAAGAGATGAATTTTATCTTATGCATAAATTTTAAAATAAAAGCAGTCAGTCATTTTTTTTTAATCTTCCACTTGTACTCGAGTGTCGTAGGGAGGAGGAGACATCGGTCGCATTTTGTATGTTATCCAGATAATTTTACTTACTTAATTCAGTTGTACGTAAGCAAATTTTGTTTCACAACCCCAAAGACTACAATAAAAAACAACTATAAACTTTCCAAAGAAATGTTTTAGCTTTATTGCATTTTTTATTTTCTGATAAATTGCATAATTAAATTTTCACAATCGGCGAAAAAAAAAAATTTAAACTGATTTGATTCCTTATCTTTATAGAAAAGTAAGTATTTTTAGTAATCATAAGACATTTTATTTTTAAAATCTGAGTTTGATTTGTTCTAAAAATGTTGTAAGGCAGATTATTCCTTCCCATTATTTACATAATGTAAACAACTTTTCAAAGGCAAAATTACCTGGTTCTATACATTAGACACAAATCATTTTTACTACCACAACAAAATTAACATGTTTACAAATTTCGAGTGTTTATATCGATAGGTGTCATGTAGTCAAAAGTTTGCGGAGGTACCTAAATGCTTAAAAAAATTTTATTTTTGACCTGACAATCTCTGTTTCTGAGTGTGTATTATTAGATTTGAAAACAAATTATGACCAGATTATATCATGATACTGCAATAACAGAATTATTATAAAGAAAATCGTTTCAGTTAATCAAATTTCAGCATATTTATACCTACCCTTGAATACTGAATAATAGAGAGTGTAGGAAAAAAATTAAATCTAAGTTGGGGGAGTTGAAAAAACCTGGGTTGCCATTTTGGCTATTTTATGGCTAAATTTGACAAATTTGGCCCTTTTGAAAAGCATTTGACATGAACTTTTTGGTTTGGCCATATTTAAATTTTTAGCCATTTTGACTTTTTGACTTTTTGCTGTAGTATTTTTAAATAAATTCTTATTTTTGGTGCGTACTTCAGTATTGCAATGTTTTATAAACAATGATTAATATTAATTTTTTTTATATTACTATTCACCTTCATCTTAATTTTTCAGCTTTTTATAATAGCAACTTTAAAACTCAGTTTCATTGCCATAAAGGGACAATAAAAAAGCAAACGAAAAATTAAGATGGAGTTAAATGGTAGAATTAATGATTTACAATACTTCATCTAATAAAATAAATAATAGAATAATTGCATTTATAAAAAAATTTAGCATTTGGCCATTTTTTTGCATGTTTTTGGCCAGAAATGTCTCCAACTATCTGGCAACCCTGGGAAAAAAACCTTTTTCCTCAATAGAGAGTTTGTCGTATGTTCTACCACCAAATATACACGTTTCAGCCATGTTTTAAAACTAACATTACACATATTTCGTCAACAGAATTTCTTTTTTTAAAACTATATTTTTTCTTTTGCTTTCTTTTTACACAAAATGATTTAAATTGAATTAAATTAAAATAAATTCTTAATTAAATTACATTGATTTAAATTAAATTACATTGTTTCTTATTTGGTTAAATTAAATTGATTTTAAACAATATTACATTCTTATGGTTTTATTTTGAATATAATATCGGGTGTTGATAATATATTCTCTTTAATAATCATCATTATCATCATCAGCTGTTATAAGTCCACTGCTGGATAGAGGCCTTTCCCATCTCCTTCCATGACGACCTATCTTGTGCTAACCTCTGCCACGTCATACTGGCAAACTTTTCTATCTCCTCCCTCCATCTTGTGTCTAGTTATTTCCTACTTTGTTTGCTATCCCATGGGCACCAATCGGTTAGTTTTCCCCCCATCTATTGTCATCTCTTCTTGCTAGGTTACCAGCCCATACTGCTTAATTAGTTGTATAATATCCTTCACTCTAGTCCTCCCTCTGATCCATGTTGATCTTTTTCTATCTCTTAGAGTTATCCCTAGCATTGCTCTTTCCATGGCTCTTTGCGCTATTCTGAGTTGGTTTTCAGCTCGTTTGGTTAATTTCCATGTTTCGCATCCATAAGTCATGGCTGGTATTATGCAGCCGTTGTATACTTTACGCTTTAGGCACATTAGCAAGGTGCTCTTCAGAATGTCTCTATTCATACCAAATGCTTTCCAACCTATCGTTATACGTTGTTTTATTTCGCAGTCATAGTCTTTCTCTAGCTTTATTAGCTATCCTAGGTAGATATATTTAGCGACCTATCGGAAGCTTTAAATAAAGGTAAGTAAATTTAGATTATATTGGTACTGTTTTGATTAAATTCATTTTGTGTAAAAAAATAATGGAAAAGAAAAAAAGATTGTTTAAAAAGAGAAAACAATTCTGTTGATGAAACACTTGTAGAACAATCAAATTGTTTACATCACATGACACTAACCACAACCGGGGCTATAGGAAAAGTGTCTCTTTGAGATGAGTCAAATTTTGGGTCCATGAAAACAATATTGTGCCAAAAGATGGCAATATAAAGAAATATTCAGTTGTGATGACATGCAAAGAAAGGTGCCCAGTGTGTGGAGTCAAATATCCTTTAAAGTAAACACAGTGTCAAATTTCTTATTAGGGCGGAGAAGTGGATCTTCATCATGTCGGAGGGGGGATGGGGTGGAATTTTTCTGGAAAATTATTAAACGGAGGGGGGGGGGCGATTATTCGATACTCAAGAGTACAACTTCTTCAACACGAGAAAAGGAACGCACAAGTTGTGCTCCTGAAATATTGCACACCTATCATAGCTTATTTTTTATCGCTGTCGCTTTAAACCACCATCCACCCAGTACCATATTATAGCACAATTACCCGTGGAGTGTCCAATGCAATCTCTGCACAACTGGCAAAATATTTCATTACAGGGGACAGAAAAATTAGTTTCACATTATGATCCATGATTATATTACTGAGTAAACTTAATAATATGAAATTAATATCTATGATGGATTCTTTGTTGGGTGTGTGGCGCACACCTAGCACACCCAGAATATACGCCCCTGTTGCTGATGAATGTTTCGTCTATGCGAACAGACATTTCATTGGAAAATTTTTGTCAAAATCTTTTTTATTTTTAAAAAAATTATTAATTAACTGACAGACTTCATGTCAAACTGACATTTGGGTTTTACTTAAGAATCTGTATATTTATTTTCTCAAAATATTTATATTTCATATTGCAAAAAAATTAAACTCAATCACATGTGGATTTATTAGAATAAAAAAATTAAATTTTGATTTTATTTAAACCTGCCAAATAACCTGTCCTGTAGCAGAATATAAAAAATATATATTTGTGTACAGATATGTAACAGATGTATATATGATAATTATAATGACATTTATTAGTTGAGAGCCTATATTTGCCCGGCGCCAGTGTGAGCAACTGCTAAAAGAGTTGCCTAAATCGTAAATGTGAATAAAGAAAGAACTCCATGCGGGATCAAACCCACGTCCACCTTGGAAGGCTGCTCGTTTAGCAGTCGCTCACACAGGCGCCGGGCAAATATAGGCTCTCAACTAATAAATGTCATTATAATTATCATATTCTGTCGGATATAAAATTATCCATCATTTGATTTCAGATGTACATATGTATACATGTTTATATGTATCAGACTGAACTGTCTCAGTTAGTGGTGGGGAGGGGCTTGTAAAGGGGTCAGAGGTCACAGAAGAATCAACAAACATTCAACTTGATACATTTACCTACAGCAGTGTTTCGCAAACTTATTTTATCACGGAACGCTTATACGATTTTCCAAAAATCACGGAACCCATACCTATATTTTAAGGTCAACTCCTGACAGCCTAATTTTAATAAAACACTAAATGAAACAAAAATTGTTTTAGAGAGAGAATTTATTCATATAAAAAAACATATAATAAATGAAACATTAAAAATTTGTAAATGTTGTGAAACAAAAATTTATTAAAAGCCGATTATTGCGAAGAACGTTGCTGCTTCTTGAACTCCAGTATCCTCTGGAAATCTGGTTTAATGGTCCAATGTAAATCATTGGAGTTTGGTTTGGGTGTGGTGTCTAGTTGGAGAAGAAATTGGTTGGAAATATAGGCCAAGGTTGAAACTAATGTCATTTTTTTCCTAACATGTTGAGTATGGGTGTTTACTTCATATATATATTAGAAAACCGTCAACCAAAACTGTCAACATAAGTTTCTTCAGTTTTCAAGTTGGTCTGGCTGACTGGCTATGTATCTATCACATGCACAGGCTGCACCAATGGAGCTAGACGGCTGAAAATTTAAACGTTTTTTGTTTTTGGAAAATTCCCCCACTAGATAGGGTTTTAATGGGAGTTCAATTCGCAATGTAAGTTTATGTTAAATTGGTCGCTTAGTTTGTGCCCAGCAGCATTCACGCTCCTTTTTTGAAAATTCGAACAATTTTAGTGATCACTACTCAACAAATGGTGAGAGAAGTAACTTATTCATTGATCAACACTTTTTCCAATTTTTTTTATTGATCACCCCCAACACAGCTTGCTGCTGAAAGATGGTTTCTATTGAGTGATTAACCAGACCTGTCTGCTAGTTCTTTACTACATGTTTTGTTTTTGAACTTCAGGTGTCCGGGTTAAGAGGACGACCTCACTGGCATTGGATTGAGGGTGTGGCATATATGCTCAAGTCCCATTGGCCAGTCTGTCACAGAGGCGACCCACCAAGCCATTGAACGTTGTCTCCACCTCCCCCATAACACCTCGCAGTACACGTGGAAGATAAGATTTTTAAAAATATATTAACATATTTGTATTACTACTCCCTACAGTTTTCATGGCTGCATTGAAGTGTGTTTTCGTCTCCTATAAAGATGCTGGACTCTGCCATATATCCAACTGAAGGGTATAATACAATATTCATACTTTTAATCACTGCTACCCACAA
>VCCN01003880.1:29478388-29490579 GCA_006491835.1 Architeuthis dux
AGTGCTTTTATGGACAGTTTCCGCAGCTTATCTCCGATCGACTGTCTTTTTCCGTAATGGAGGCAAGGCTGTCAGAAGAGGCAGATGATTGATACATCCATCTGTTGCATAAAGGATCTGTGAATGAGGATGGTGTGAAAAGGAGGTAGGTATAAATATAAGTGTCATTCAACCTTCCAGGACACAAAGTCAAAGGGCTTGTCCTTCATGCCGTGTGTCCTCTCCAGCACCAAACAACAGCTGTCTATGTGTGTGTGTGAGAGTAGTGATTTCACACTCACAGACCCAGCCCTACACACACACACACAAGGATGATAAATATATGCAAACTCTCACTCTCTCTGGCTGGCTGGCTATGTATGTATCATGTGTACAGGCCACACCAATGGAGCTAGAGGGCTGAAAATTTCAACATTTACACCTTATTATGTCTATAGTCCGGTTGCATGAGTAGAAAAAAAGGCTCCCGTGGGACTTGAATGTTAAAAGCGATTTTGTTTTCATTTTTAGGGGCTTTAAGGTATGCTTAATCAGAAAAAGTTTTTCTTCAATTTTTCTAGCTACTAGAAAGGTATAATTTTCAAAATGGCAACCATCTTGGACTTAAAATACTCGTTATTCATTCATTATTCATCCCAAGTTTTTCCGATGGGTTTTTGTAGTAACAAGTGTGTTCAATAACATAAATGGTTTACCACAGTCTGATCACTGGACAGGTATAATTTTCAAGATGGCGTCAAAGATGGCCACTAAATTAGTTGGCTGCATTTATTAAAAAAACCCACCTTACCCCTAAAACAATTGCAATTGGAGGTTTTTCAACGGTCTTTTGTAGGATCAGATATGCTCAATTATATACTAAAAGTCTAACACATTCTGACCGCTGAAAAGGTATAATTTCCAAAATGGCGTCCAAGATGGCTGTCAAAGCATTAAAATGCTCACTACTCCTTCAATATTCATCGTAGACAAGTTTTTCCAATAGTATTTATAGTATCAGATGTGTCAAAATATACTAAAAGTTTACCACAGTCTTTTGTAGTATTAAGTATATTTTATAACATATCAAAAGTTTACCGCAGTCTGACCACTGGAAAAGTATAATTTCCAAGTTGATGTTCCAAGATGGCTGCTAAATTAGCCGTCTGCATTTATGAAAAGCCCACCTTACTCCCTAAAACCTTCCAACAGCAGGCTTCGCAACAGGATTTTGTAATATCAGGTGTGCTCAATAACATACTAAAAGTCTACCACAGTCTGACCACTGGAAAGGTATGATTTCCAAGATGGCGTCCAAGATGGCCGTTAAATCATTTAAATGCTCACTACTCCTTCATTATTCATTGTAGACAAGTTTTTCTAACGGCTTTTTGTAGTATCAGGTGTGATCAATAACATATTTAAAGTCTACCACTGTCTAACCACTGGAAATGTATAATTTCCAATATGGCGTCTAAAATGGCTGCCAAATTGTTCAAATACTCACTACTCCTCCATTATTCATCCTAGACAAGTTTTTGTAGTATCAGGAGTGCTAAAAATATACTAAAAGTCTATCGCAGTCTGACCACTGGAAAAGTATAATCTTTAAACTGGCGTCCAAATCATTTAAATGCCCATTACTCGTTCATTACTAATCTTAGACAAGTTTTCCCAACGGTTTGTTGTAGTGTCAGCTGTGACTAAAACATATCAGAAAATGAAAGAAGGTATTTTGAATCATGCTGGAAATCCTTTTGGCCAAGAATTCTGTGGTTTGGCTAATACGTATTCCAATGCTGTAATACAAGATGATATTGAAGTTGAGATACTTGAGCGTGATTCAAAATGACAAGAGAGATATACAGAATTTATCAGAGAAAGTTAACCTTTAAGTTAACAAATTCAAAAAAATCGATATGGGACAAAATGACAAAGATGAAACTAAAATCATTTTCATCTGCAGCAAAGGTCAATAAATGTAAACTTGGGGAGAAGATTATTGAGCTAAAAGAAGAACTTATACTCGGTTTCATCTTACACAGAGAACACGACCAGAATTAATGGAATTATCCAAAGGCATTGGCGAATCTGAATTCACAGCAATTCCCAGTTCTCTTTTTTTAGCCGAAGGCCTAATGCTTATTCCAGCAGATAAATTTACCTTGAACGAGACAGAGGTTGCTGCTGATAGTGAAAGTAGAAGAATAGAAATTACTGGGCAAACTGCACACAGAATCATCATTATTGATGCTATGATAGAAGTTCAATCGCTGAAAGTATAAAGGACAATGGACAACTTGCCGAAAGATTTTGTCAACAAATTGAGAAGAAACTCCAAGGGGCTAATGAAAATAGAGTTCTGTTTGGTTCACTTAAAGAGCAGAACCGGAAAAAGAGAGCCAAGGGCATTGATCCTATCAGGTTTTATGTGACAGAATCAATGAATGTAGGGGGAATTAGCATGGGGACCCTTCTATCAGATAGCAATACTAAAGAGTAACTGACAATTCCCTTTAAAGATGCTCCGTTGAAGGTTTAGATATAACGAAAAGAAAATACTATGTATGAGAGAGACTCTTGTTTCATCAAACCAACCAAGATTGCTGAATGATAATATGAGAGAACATGATCACGAAGAGGTCGGCACTCTAATACCCTTTCATTGTTTGGATGCAGCAAGATCCTCATCTGGTTGTAGCTTAGTGGTCCATTCTGTTGATACAGACGTTTATGTTCTATTGCTCAAAATATATGATTCGCTGCGTACATCAAAGTTACATATGATAGCAGGAAAAGGAGAGCAAAAATCAACGTATTATCAACATTGGTAAATGCTACAAAGCACTTGGTGCTGCTAAAGCAAAAGTTCTGCTTGGATTATATGCGTTTACATGGGCATACTGGGGAGGAACGTTCTCAGGAATATCGAAATGTAAGTGGGTACGGAGTTTCTTACTCTTGAAATATGATGATTCGATTGTCCCAATGCTTACTGGTCTTGGTCTTTCTCTTGAATCCCCGTCCTGCCAAGATATTGACAATTTAGAAAGACGGGATCTTTTTCGCAAAGGAAAGGAAGGTGAAAAGTTGCCTCCAACACAGGCAACGTTCAGTCCTCACGTATCTAGAGCAAACTATGTATGCCATTCTTGGAATGTCGCCTCTCATTACAATCATTGCCGGCTCCCGAAGGACATGGCTGGGTCTCAGAAAATGATAGCTATGTACCAGTGCTATTTTTTTAAAAGCCTGCTCCATTAATTAAATGCGTTTGCAAATCTGACTGTGCTGCAGGACATTATTCCAAAAAACAACCTGAAATGTACACCTGCATGTTTTTGTGAAGACTGCAGCAACCAGGAATATCAAAATTACTTTGATGGTGATGAAGTTGACAACGAAAGTGACAGCAGTACTGATTTGAATTAATGTTTGTCGACCCTTCCATGAAAGCCCTTCTATATACTTTATATAGACGCAAACTTAGAAACTTTTCGCATACATCTTTGATTCAAAGATCAAAAGAGATTCATAACTTTCTTACCAACTTAACTCTTTCGTTTTGAATCAAATTCAGTTTTCACAATGCAAGATGCATTGCTTTTCAACCATTATGTTGTTATTAATTAATAAATATGATGCATATAGATAAACATAGTTGACCACGAAGTCCCTACATGCTTTTGAGCCCATATCAAACCATGTGGACAATTACCATTTTCGCGTATGAGTAGTGCTATCAGTTATTGTTGAAGACTAATATTTCGTGTCCAGCAGGGCTCATTCAATGATTGTTTATTTCTTTTAACATTGAAATCCAGCGTAAATAATGTTAAAGCCGATATAAAACGGTGGAAAATTCATCATGTTTGCGCATTCTTAGTGATATTAGCTAATGTTAGAAAAATTGAAGAATATCTTTTCTGATTAAGCGTACATTAAAGCCCCTAAAATGAAAAGAATGTCACTTTTAATATCCGAATCCACCGCAAGGTGGGGTTTTCCCCCATAAATACAGCCGACTAATTTGGCGGCCATCTTTGACGCCGTCTTGAAAATGATACCTTTCCGGTGGTCAGACTGTGGTAAACATTTGATATGTTATTAAACACACTTCATACTACAAACACCGTTGGGAAAACCTGCCTATGATGAATAACGAACGAGTAATAGGCTATTTTAAGAATTTGGCATTCATACATTTTCAGCAGGTTTTCCTTGACATTTTCACACATAATACACGTTTCTTGTCTTAATGGTATGGCAGCTGTTGTTATTTAACCACTTCCCCATGAAAGCAGAAGGTCGGCTTTAATGTGTACATGTAGGCAGCACATGCTTCCAGTACCTGGTGTTCCCAAGTAGATCAACCATCTAATCAGCCTGTAAGATTTCTTTTTAAAGTAACTCGACCGCTGGTCGAGTTAGAAGGAAAGTTTACACGCCCTAAAATAATTTGTCTCGACCGAAAAGCTTTGCAAGGGTTCCGTACATGCATACATTAACATTGTTGTCTTTGAAGTTTGTACAACGAGAAATCTATTGGGGTCTTTATTTCCGCTCAGTCCGCCCTTAAATTAAAAAATATAAAAAATATGATAAAATATCTTATTCTTTCAACTCAACCAGAAGTCGGCCCTGTCGGCTGGGGCCGAGAATACGCCGACTGCATCCCCCCCCACACACACACAAACAGGGGCCAACTGTT
Source organism: Architeuthis dux (assembly GCA_006491835.1). Taxonomy (NCBI): domain Eukaryota; kingdom Metazoa; phylum Mollusca; class Cephalopoda; order Oegopsida; family Architeuthidae; genus Architeuthis; species Architeuthis dux. Next base: position 29,483,079 of record VCCN01003880.1, read on the forward strand.
TTCATAAAAGTTGGAAGAGTCTCTTTTTTTTTTTAAACCTCCGACTTTCGGAGTTTTAAACAGATTTCGGCATTAAATGACCGATCAAGGGTTGATATGCCGCTAAACAATTCAATCAATCAGTCAAACAATCAATCAATCGCTCAATCAATCAATCAACCAGAAGTCGAGAAAGCTGAGAAACTCACATGCCCAAGAGAGAGTTGACTCGACTTACAGTCTTACAGGCTGCACCTAATTACTGATCAGGCTCTTGACGCTGCTTAACTGCGGTGATCAAACGAGAACTGGTGTTTTCATTGTAATTTGACCGTAAGCAAACTGTGACCGCTGTGGGGAGATGCTCGCCCTCCTTAATGTGGCGTATCTCTCCTACTGCCACATCCCTTTCATTCATGGTGGTCTCCTTCAACCTCCAATGTTGCGGTTGGAATCCATTCCCTGCTCTGTTAGAAGTCATAGAAAAAACGACTTCTTTTAACCTAAAACGGAATTCTGTATCTTCAACTGTTTCTTTAACATTCCATTTTCTTCCAAATTTAACATACGGGTGCTTTTCACAAGTAGCTATCAATGGATTATAGTTTGGAGTGCGCCCCTAGGACCTTTGCACCCTAGGCAACCACCTAGATCAGCCTAATGGATGGGCCAGCCCTGTCTGCATCCTCAACTGTGTATTTGATATTCCATTTTCCTCCAATTTTAACTGACAGATGCTTTTCACAAGTAGCTATCAATAGAACGATATTTAATATATTTTTACTTATTGGATGAAGTATTGTAACACTGTTATTAATTTTGACCAGTTTTTAAGATGAAAATAAAAACTAGTCAAAATTAATAATGGTAGCAAAATTAATAATAGTAGCAAAATGAATGCCCAAGAGAGAGTCATGTATAGTTGTGTTTGTTTATCTTATAATCCTCAACAAGTGACATCAGTGGTAATTTCACTTTTGATGTTGAGCTGTACGTATAATGCCACGTTTGTTAAGGAAATAAGTATTCCCAGTTATTGTTTTTTCAGATACAGTAAACTCCCTCAGGGATTTAAGAGTGTCGTTATAGCGAATTTGCTGTAATAACGGGTGGATTTTATACGAAGTGTATCAATAATGAGAAACCAAACAGTACAGACAAAAATGACTTTTTATTACTCTTTCAGAGTCTAATGCCCCACATACGGTTTACAGGTCTGCAAATAAAATGAATAAACCAAAAAGTGATTATTCTAACCAAATACATGGTTGTACGTAATTACAATTACGTTTGTTTTTAGCGGTCAGGTGGTCTTCCGAAGATGCACAACAATCCATGGCCTGATTCACTCACCATATTTCCCATTGCATACTGGTTCTTCTTCTTCATAGCTGATATGAAGTTCTGTCCACATTTTGTACACGAATCTGTTCATACAACTTATCTTGCTCCTAACCATGTTCTTAATCCATTTTGCTATGATGAGTTTCAAGCCAAGTACTGTATTTCAACCAGCAGTCAATTTCATACATGGTTAGTTTTTATTACTGCTGCCATGACTGTATACATACATAATGATTTGCATACCTACTTACACATTAATGTAACAAAGTGGAGTTTCTTTGCCATACCCATAAAGACTGTAAATATATACTTAACTATTAATAATTCTGTGCCTAATAAAAAAAACTTGACTTACATTCTTACAGGCACACTACGATAATACTCTGCTTGCAAATTCTATATTTATTTGTTAAATAAATTCTTTTGTTAATGTTGTGGAAAATTTCTCACCGTCTTCCATTCTTATTTATAACGTTAAGAATATTTAAAATATTGAAGGTGCGAACAACTGCTGCTCCATGAATCTAGGGATACACCATAATTCAGACTCCACAATTTGTCTTTTGCGACGGGACTACATTCATCAGTGGTATGTAATATATCCTTTAACCCATGAAGGTGGTGAAGAATAATAGTTCTCCATTGCAAGATAAAAGCCCCTGTCCGTTGCAAGATAATCCATTGGAAGTTATCCATTGCAAATAAAAGCCCTGGCTCACAGAACTGAGTTGCCACCAGTCACAATAAAATAGAAATGAGTTAGCCATATAACTGCAATGACCGAAATTCCCATCGTTCGCAAATAATAGGTTAATGATTGTAAACTGAGGCTGCTAATAAATTGTATTAGTAACTGAGAAGCTGAAGTCTGTAACCACTCCCTTTGCTAAAGATAGATGCTTATATATGAGAGTTCGTCAAAAAGTAATGCCTGTTCTTCTTTAATTACAACAGAATTAATAGTAGAAGCACACAAAACATACCAAAATGAACACACAAGTCTCAGTCCGCGACAATCGTGGTATTCCACCTTTGAATCAGGGCATGTATACCCGCCTCATAGAAGCTTTTTGGCTGCTTTCTTAGCCATGTGCGAGTTGCTTCTTTCACCTCATCATCATTGGTGCCTCCTTTGAGTGCCTCCTTCATGAACGCAATAGTGATTCTTCTATCAGCTGTAAGGTCAGTTTCTCCTTTCTCTCTAGGATTGCCATTAACTGACCCATCTCCTTACTGTGCCTACATCAAGTGCAGCCTTTCCATAAACATTCACTAACCTCCTATGAATGTTTGCAGCACTTTCTCCTTCCAAAAACAGAAATTTTATGACAGTTCTTTGCTTTCTACGTGTGTCCAGAGGGGCGGCCATTTTGAAAGAGGATTATGGGTAGGAAAAGAGAAGGTAACTCCACAAATATTTCCCATGGGCTTCTAGACACTTTATGGTTAATAGCTAAAAGAAACCCTGGGAATTCTGACTAATACTTTTAAAATTAAATTAGGACAGACATTACTTTCTGACCGACCCTCATATATCCGTATAGAGATGTTTGTCTGTCACACTATAGAAACTACCTAACTATGGCATGCATACTGAATGGACCTAGGGGTGGGGGTTTAAAGTGAAAAGCTTTTAGAAAACCTTTTTTTTAAGGTTTTAGAGGGGGGTTATTTACAATGTAACTATTATGCTAAACTGGATCCTTACTTTCCATTCAATATAGATTAATACATATACATATCTTCTTATTTTATATGTTCATATATAATTCTTGTAAATTTATAAATTTAAAGGGGTGAAAAGTGAAGAGAAACTTTTCCCCTTTTAAAGAGTCAAAAGTGAACGGAAACTTTTCCCACTTTAAGGGGTCAAAATTGTAGGGAAACTTTTCCCTCTTCAAGGGGGCAAAAGTGAAAGGAAACTTTTTCCAACTTTAAGGGGTCAAAAGTGAAGGGAAAAGTCTGAAAACTTTAGTCCTTTTTTTTTATTTTACTCCTTAAATATTTAACAAGACAAATACTTCCTCGAAAATCTCTATAAAATATTCTCAGCAATTCTTTGTTTTTATATCTCGTAAATCCAAAGAAAAATTTGGCTCAAAATCTTTTAAAATGAAAAGATATCAAACAAAGCATTTTAATATTTTATTTTGTAGTTTTCAAATTTCAAAACAATTATATGATTTGCCCAGTAATATTTCGCAAAAGAAGAAAGCTGGGTATTCACTCTTATGCGAGAGAATAGCGTTCAGGACCATCACACCCAGGGCCGGATTAAGACCACAATGGGCCCTAAGCAACCCATAATTTGGGGGACCACCAATATATATATCACAAGTTTTTAAGAAAAAGAAGACTTACTATTTAATAAATTAAAATTTCTAATTTTGAATAAATAAGAAATTGTTGAAGTATCGCCGACATTTTTAAAAATGTAACGAAAAAAAAAAAATATATATTTTTAAAATTTCAAAAGTTCATAATTAGACAAAAAAAAATGTAAGTAATATTCAATAAATTATAAAGATAGTCATAACACATGGCATCTCATAGTATAAACTAAAAATGGGGTATCTTATCTATAAAATAATATTTTTATTCACGTATTAAATGTATTAAGTAATTATTTTATTTATGCTTGATCTTTTTCCCAAGGAAATAGTGATACAATTATATATTGCTATTTATTTGTGGGTCCCCTCATTGTCTTGGCGTAGTTTGCGTAATCCGACCCTGATCACACCTTTTTACCATTGTAAATGGAAGGGGTATTCGTAAATATATACAGGCTGATAGACGACTACAGGAAATGAGATCATCTGATCTTGGTTCTTGGACATTCGTAACCAAGGATCTGCACTCACCGTCTAGTTCCAGGGGAGGCTGTTATACCAGACAGCAACTCCCTATTGCACTAAAAGGGGTGGGTCCCCTGATGACTGTGGGATACCACAAGGCAAGGCTGAGGGGACTAGACAATTTCTAGCCTCTTCCCCACGTCAGCGTGGGGTTCCCTCCCAATGATAAAAAAAGGCCATGTGCCGCATTCCATCTTAGTGGGAAGGTGCATAAATATCTTAGATCATCTGAGATTAAATTAGAGAAGATCAGTTTCAGATCTTATCAGAGATCAGTTCTGAAGTAAAACGAAGTCAATTATTACAGCTTCCGGTTCTGGAGGGTGTTCCAGGGCTGCCACAGATTGTTTAGCAAATGTACCAAAAGGTTAGGCCGAAACGTACCAAATTGTCCATAAAATACCAAATAAAGAAAAACATCTTAAATGCAAATAAAATTAAAAGAAATTAATCAAACTTAACTCATATATTAAAAAACTGCTTCATTTTCATCTGTATTTTCATTTATCCTGCACTATTGAACAAGACTTGAAAGGGAATTGCCAAAACGTACCAAAATTTCCTATCGTAGTACCAAACGTACCAAAATGATTTTTTTTTAAAGTATAAATTCGGTACTAAGGTACCAAAAGTGGCAGCCCTGGTGTTAACCAATATTAACAATTATACGATACAACCAACTACTGCGTACGACTTCAATCACCTAACTCAGAGTAAAGAAGGAATACCACAAGTCTCGCCTAAGACAAGTTTACGAACTCACACATATATACAAATGGCGACGAGGATCAATTCTTTTTTAAAATGCATCTTTACAATCTTCAGCCATTCTGAAAGAAAAAAAAACATTCTTTTGTAACATGGCCGTCCCAGTTCAATAAATATACAGCGAAGTAGCTTTTAAGAATCATTGGACAATATATATTTTTGTCTCAATTATTAAACGGAGAAGAACAATTAAAAAAACACTTGTTCTTTGCAACAATCCTTTATATCTAATAGAATTAACAATCTATCAACAATCACTGCAACACTGAGAGAAACAGGAATTTCACTGAAGTCACAATTCACCTTGATACCTGAAAAATGTAAAAACGAGAAATATAAATCTTTGTATGAAACAAATAGATGGATGGATTAATGCGGATAGACATCAACATGCTGTTATCTCCCACTAAAATTTCACATAGTCGAGGACATTCCCAGAAGGAGGTATTTAAGAATCACGCAGTTAAACTTCCAAGAGCTAGTGTTGGATATTTAGGCGACCGTAGACGGAGGTCACATATTTGACCCCCACAGATGTTGAAAGTTAAACAGGATATCGACGAAAACCCCCAAACTGCAAGGTGTCCAGAACAGGAAACATACACAACAGGTGTTCAAAAGTCAGAAACAGGATATCGACTGAACTCCGACCTATCGGTGGTGGGCTGGAAAATCAGCGTGGCGTTCGTACCGCATAAAAGCCAGAGAGAGACACAGGACGCCCTCAGAGAGACAGACCGCCTAGGCTGGGGGAAGACACAAGGCCAGTTCCCCTGTATGAAAATCGGCTAGAAATTACCTCTGGTGACCTCGAATGCCCTCAGAGGTCAACGCAGATTGAGATTATCGCCGCGAGAAGATGTACCGGTATGATAAATTTCACCATCTTTGGTGCAAAATGGTGGTCAACAACTCTGGAAATTGACCTCGAATGACTTCCGAGGTCAACCTCACGTAGCCTATGTGGAAAGCTGACCTCTTCTCAGTCTACATGCAGAATATTAGGTCGATAGGGCTTGTAGTTTTTGCGGAGAAGAGGCACGAACAAACAGAGTATTCAAATATTAGTATAGATTATTATTATTATTATTATTAGTAGTAGTAGTAGTAGTAGTAGTAGTAGTAGTAGTAGTAGTAGTAGTAGTAGGTGTATGATAGACATTTAACTCTTAAGACATGATCAATGCTTTTGAAGCAATAAATGTTCTCTCTCCATAAGTTTCTTTCCATTTGTTATGAGACTACTTATTACCGAAACATGGGCATACCCGACCCCGGATCAGGTCTTCTCCCCTAGGATGATGGGGTTTGAAAGTTGTGGAACCTTATAGCCAATAAAGAATAATGGTGCTGTACAACCCCAACTTAATGTACTCATATAAAAATATAGTATTATTCTTCACTGGTAACAGGGTTGCCGCTAAGATATATTCTGAATATACACTTTGCCCCAAAACACTACTTAAAATCAGATAGAATTTAATTAAGGCAACTCTGAAATTGTTTCAAACAAAATGTAATAATAATAACAACAGATAATTATAGTATATTCAATAATAATAATACAATAATAATAACAACATATACTTATAGTATATTCAATAATAATAATACAATGATACAATACAATAATAATAACAACAGATACTTATTGTATATTCAATAATAATACAATACAATAATACTAATGTTGTAGGGGTAACTAAAAGGTTGTAATTTGTAAGGATGTAATAGATGTTAAAGAAGGGAGAAGTTATTTGAGCTGCAAGAGAATGAAGATCGTTTCTCCATTCGAAATTAGCGGCAAAAAGGTAATAGCGAGAGAGGCCTGTCATGGCGGACAGTGGTCGCAGCAGCAGCCGTAGTAATAGTAGTTGGTGTCCTGCCGGTGAGGGAGGAAGGAGGTCACGTGGTTAAAAAGAGGAGGAAAGGCCATCGGCCATATTCGTTTTTGGCGGTCAATATGAACAAAGGAAATCAAAACAAAAGGCGTCAGATTACAATGAAAAAGGTTGTATTTAATAAACCATTGCAATGAAAAAGGTACAATAAAACTGGGATACACATATATGTAAAAGGAGTTAGAGTGAGAGTGAGTAGATTTTGTGAGAATGGTGTGTTTAGTTATGTGAACTAAATCCTTAGGTGATAAGCGCGCCTAAGGATGCATGCTCTCGGCAAAAGAAATCGATTAAGAGAAAAGAAGGACTTTTGACAGAAAGGAGAAAATGCCAAGCATGTAGGAAAGATAGTTTCTAATCAGGAAGACATTTTAAGGAGATGCTCCGCTACACCAGAATTAACAGAAACTAGACATAGATGGTCATTGTTAATTCTCGAAAGGGCCTACATTTGAGTCGTTTATTCCTAGTTGTGTCGAAAAGGAATGTAGAGAGAATGACCAAAGAGTTGAATTAAGAAGAGACGGTATTTGAAGAAATGTCCGTAGTTAAAAGTGGGCCCTAGGCGGCCCAAACATTAAGTGGAAAAAGGAAGAGATATTTTTACGTGCTAGAAGAAATAGACACGGGAGAATGAAGCACTGTTGGAGA
>VCCN01003880.1:29500738-29511660 GCA_006491835.1 Architeuthis dux
CGTTTTAAAATGGGGTGTCCAAAGTGCGCAGAAATATCTACTCTTAATCCTTTCACGTGGTTGATTTTTGTGGAAGACCAGAAACACTTCCTTCTGCAGAATTCCCGGATGTTCTGCCTCTTTTTTAAATCTAAATATATGCTGTATGTGTGTATGCTCATATCTGTACGTGTGTCACGGACACATGATACTCTCAGTCCCATGTGTTAGCTGTTTGTCAACAATAGGATCTTGTTATTGCAGTTAGCAAGCCCCACACCTACGTTCTTCATTAGTCATTTTTTGTTCTTCACACAATTGAAGATAAATTTATATATATATATTTTTAAAACTTACTTTCTTTTTATACACTAAAATTGCAATGTACTTTGATTTGAATTGCAATACACCTTAATTTGATGGGATATTCCCTGAAACTTACCCTCCAAGCTTGGTTGCTGCAGTCACGATGCTCCAATCTATGGTGCGCACTGCAGTCATCAAATCTCAATTTTGTTCATAAATATCTCAAGAGGGATTTTAGAGGATGTTTAGTATGTTATTTTATACACCATTAGCTGTCATTGACGAACAAATCAGCTTGTTTAAATTAATTTTAAATTAACTATGAAGAAAGATATTCTTTTTTATAGATTTATATTAGACTTCTCGAGAACTGTTGAACCAAACTCGACACTGCACTGCCTTGTGTGCTGACTAATATATCCGGCGAATGTCAATTTCGTACAATGGTCAATTGTCGAGTAATCGCAATGCATACACACTAGAGGGCTGAAAATTTAAACATTTACTCCCTGTTTTGTCTAGAAAAAACTTTTATTTTGTTTCTAAATAGGCTTTTAGTGGGGGTCCAATTTACAATGTACGTTTATGCTAAATTGGCCCCTAGTTTGCTCCCATCTGCATTTTTAGAGTAACTTAGTCATTGATCACCCCCTTTTCCAAATTTTTTAATCGATCTCCCCCAACACGGTATGCGAACAAACGATGACGGTTTCTATCGAGTGACTAAGCAGACCTGTTATATTAGCAGCCATGGCAGGGCCTCTGCGAGGAATCTTATCAGGGGATACAAAGTTTCTTTCGGGCCCCTTTCCCTTGTATTACCGAAGACTTAACGAAGCAGAATAAACAGTTTTGGAAGGATAAACACTGGCTCCATGGCTTCCCCCATTAAATCATATTGATCCAGTGATGATGGAACCAATAACATTATCCAGCATACCTCTACATTGTTGCTATGAGTAATACAGTATGAGTAATACAGTATGAGTAATACAGTATGAGTAATACAACGCTACAAGAACAATGTTAGTTCGGACATCAAACCACGGGCCTAGAATACGCCGACTGCATACCCTTCAGAGGGGCAAGACACCGCCCCAAACAGGGGCCATATGTTTTTCACCAAAGTCGCAAGACTCTAATTTAAAAAAATAACCTTTCGCCAAAGTCGCAAGACTCTATTTGGGAAAAGATGACCTTTCACCAGAGTCGCAGGACTCTAATTAAAAAAACAATAACCTTTCACCAAAGTCGCAAGACTCTATTTGGGAAAAGATGACCTTTCACTCACCAGAGTCGCAGGATTCTAGTTAAAACAAAATATAACCTTTCACCAAAGTGGCAAGACTATTCTTTTTGGATATTAAACTGATTTCGGCATTGAATGACCCATCAAGTGTTGATGTGCCGCTAAACAAATCAATCAATCAATCAACATCAAACTAAGAGGGCGCTAATTGTACGAATACTAGAAATTCGCCGAATAACGAGATTAACTTAGGAAGAGAATTCTCAGACCGTAATAACGCAGCAAACGATGTCGCCACGAGTAATTAATCAAAGCGTGACTTACCTTTGGAGTTTCGTCGGCCTTGGTGGAAGTGTTTGCATAAATATTTTCCTCTATGCGTAGATGTCGCTAGATTTGGTCGTCTGAGACGTCTACAATTATCTTCGTAAGTGGTCTCTTGGGACCTCGGAACCAACTCCGATCTAGAGAAGACTGGTTGTCTCCTCTTGCAGGCTCAAGGCTCTTAGCTTCCCGCCGTTGTGGGAAAAGATCGGTCGAAAAGGCGACTCGAAAAAGAACGTGTGTCTTCTTCAGTTTCAGTTTCATCAAACGGACAAACGAGTGGACAGAGAGATATATTTGTGTCTCTCCGTTCGCGCATGTATATGGTTGTTTTTGTTTTTTGTTTTTTCTGGGTTAAGGGGATGCCAATTCCTACAATTTTACCGACTATATACAATAACACAAATGAAAGGAGTATCTAATTACCTTTTCCAAAACGAACTTGAAACCGTCACGTCCTTTTATTAAACTTCGAAGATATCTGCAATAATAAATGAAAAATATTTAAAACCAGGCAAACGTTCATTTCTGCAGTTGAAGCCCTTAGGTAACCTCAAAAGACCTGATATTGAATGATACTCCTTTTTAAAAAAAGGAAAAGGTAGTGTTATCATCTAAAGTTTGTTTTTCAGTTTGTTTGTTTTTTGTTATTGGAAAAGAAATAGTCTAAAGTTTGTTTTTAAAAACAGAAGACACTTTCACATCCTGCCCCTAGACTGGTTTAGCCAGGCTAATGTTCAACTAAGGGGGAGAACCCGTGGCCGACAACACGTTCCAAGCCGTATTCCATGGCTGGCAGCACGTTCCAAGCCGTATTCCATGGCTGACAACACGTTCCAAGCCGTATTCCATGGCAGGCAGCACGTTCCAAGCCGTATTCCATGGCAAGCAGCACGTTCCAAAACCGTCATTCTTCCTCTGCTTGTGGAGGTCCCGTTGCCAGCTATTCCCTGGTTACAACAAAACAGCTTTTTAGAGTATGAAAATAAATGTGACAAGTGTGATTAAACAATGAATTAGACCCAATACGCAAATGTATGCATTCATATGAGTGAACAGTATCTTTAACTTTGTCAATAAAATAAAGCATTTCTCTCCACATCTAGACTGCTTTAGGCGGGTGGGTGTTTAATTGTCAAAACTTAGCGGAGGTGATGTTCAAATGGCCAATCTAGGGTGGGGTTAAAGTGATAAAAAATTTCCGTAATTTCACACTAAAAGTATGCGGTTTGAATCTTAACGTTTTTGGGGGGCAGTTAAACCATTTACATCATATTTGTAATCTAGATTGAGATTCGAAAACCTTATAATTGAAAAATCTTTCAAAAATAAATGTGACAAGAACATGATTCTATCAAAAATAGTTAACTACTACTTTTGCATTAAAATATCACGAAAAGGCAATTGTTACATAATAAAGGGTTTTTGTCTATTAGCACAAGTCAAAGATCATCATCAGAAGCAGCAGCAGCCGTTATAAGTCCACTGCTGGACAACGGCCTTTCCCATCTCCTTCCATGACAACCTATCTTGTGCTAACCTCTGCCAAGTCTTACCGGCAAACATTTCTATCTCGTCCCTCCATCTTGTGTCTGTCCTTTTCCTACTTCTTTTACTGTCCCATGGACACCAATCGGTTAGTCTTTTCCCCCATCTATTGTCATCTCTTCTTGCTAGGTGGTCGGCCCATCTCCACTTTTGTTGCTTAATAAGTTGTATAATATCCTTCACTCTAGTTCTTTCTCTGATCCATGTTGATCTTTTTCTATCTCTTAGAGTTATCCCTAGCATTGCTCTTTCCATGGCTCTCTGTGCTATCTTTACTACGGACAGGATGATGAAAACTTCCACAGTATAGATGTCAAAACTGACATAATTACTGTTTGTTTGTTTGTTTGTTTGTTTTACTTAAGAAAGACAGAAATATTTTTAAAATCCGACAATAAACAGATTTCTTTGCGTGTATGTCTGGATTTAACAACTTAATATTAGGTTGTTACATATGAAATGTTTTTTTGAATAATAAGAGTAAGGATAATATAAACAACAGAAACAGTAAATATTTAATCAAAATATGAACGATTGGAAGCAATAAACCTTTTTCCAACGATCTTTTAATCATAATATGCCATCTCTTTACGTTCTTTAGGTTCAGTGGTCATAAATTCAGTAAAAGTACGAATCAGAGCTTCTCTATTATTAAACATTTATTATGGATATGAAGTTCAAAATGCTTGAAAAGGTGATAATATGTAGGAGAAATGTCGAGTGAATATGGAGGTTGCTGCAAGACTTCATATCCCAATTCTCTAAGCTTAGACACAGTGAGGAGTGGGGTCTGGCATTGCCATGGAGTATTTTATTCAGCTCATCTTTCCAACTTTTTAACCTTTCCTGTTGCCATGATATAACGTGATGTGGTGAAAATGCTCGAACGATGATCCTTCATCACTAAGAACAGGTTTGGGACTCCCTCGAGGTTTATTATTGGTATCCATATTTCCAGACCCAAACCTATTGAACTAACGCTAGACAGTTCGCACTGTAGTAGTGCTCACTCCAAATACTTTGTTGGTTGATCATTTTGATTTGGAATGAAATGGCACCCGGTGCCAGTGTAGCACGATCTATCGGGGATTTTTAAAAAATCTTTTTAGATCAGTTGTTGGACATACGCGTTAAATTGTTAGACATAAGCGTTACATTGTTAGACATATGCGTTAAATTGTAGGACATACGCGTTAAATTGTTAGACATACGTGTTAAATTGTTGGACATACGCGTTAAATTGTTAGACATACGCGTTAAATTGTGGGTGAAACATTTTGATTTGAAACGAAATGGAACCTGGCGGCAGTGTGACATATCAGAGGTTGTTTTTTTTTTGTCTAGCAATTGGCCACACGTCATATCGCAGTCCGGGGCCCCTCGCTGCCCTCCCCATCTCTCTCAGCCACAAAGAAAGCTTAATGTCGTTCTAATCGGCCGTCGATTTTAGGGGGGCGGGGGGTTAACAAGTTAATAGAAGTTGCATCAATCGAGTGACTTTAGGTCGATGGAAATGTGGCTTCGATTTTTTTCAGTGGGGAGTTAAAGAATATTGGTTCAGTTTTTAACGTCCCCTATGGCTAAGGACGGAGACTTGAAATCAATTTCTTCGGAGAAAGATGCGCACGAAGCTCAACGGCTGGAAATCGATCTCCTCTAGTAACCTCTTCCCTGGCGAACGACCCAAGAACTGATCAGATGTGTGGGTTCACGTGTTGATACTCAATTTCAATAAACTATCCGAACTACTGAGGATCGAACAGTATTGGTTCTTATACTGTAACATAGGAACTCCAAAATAGACCCATTAATATCCTTTTGGCATCTTCTTCTCATTAGCCTGAATTGTTAATGCAAACTTTAGTTAAGCTGGTTTGATCGTAGACCCAGATTCTGCTCACCGATAATATACAGACTGGCCTATTGTCTTTAAGATCCAGAAATGTCTTGGCATTTTAGAAAACAATCAGTGTTTCATTTTTATAACTGATCTTCAAACCAGGTGATATGCAGGCTTTAAAACCATTTTTTTTTCTAAGAAATATTTTGGTAATTTCGTCCAACATGTTTTGATTTCTTTGTCTGTTGTTTCATTTATCAGACGAGTCACCCCCAGCCTGTACTTTATATTCACCTAATTCTCTTCACCTTTAATATTCACCTGGTGTTAACCCTTCTGGTCATTACAATTCCTAGAGGTTAGGTGTGGGTCGAGGCAGTGACGTGGCAAGGATTCTCAGCGCCCGAGGGCAGTTGCGCAATATGTCCTAGAAGAGGGGAGGGCATAATTATCAATTAACAGGCATTATAGGCCAAAGACAATTGCGCCCTTTCATACCTGCGCCGTGGGATATTGCCCCCCGCCCACGCTAAGCCTCTGGGTCGATGGTCTGACACCCCGTCCTCTGAGTTAAATATAAATACGTATATATTGACAATAATATCAAAATATTATCCACTATATGAACCATTGAGGTTTCGAAGCAATTCAGCACAATTTCAATCAATTATCCCATCTACTGAGGGTCGACAAGTGTTGGTTCTTAAACGGTAACATCATCAGCAGCAGCAGCAGCCGTTATAAGTCCACTGCTGGACAAAGGTCTTATATGTACATCAACATGATCATTTCTAAATAATTTAAAATTAATTATATTGGTTATTTACGATGGTGGATTAAAAGTACGTAGCCCGACACAATTATTAGCTGAATTTTTATCTGAAAATTTCACTGTATATAATATATATTTCACTCAAAAATAAAAGCAAGTAAATCCTACATTCTTATGGCGTTATTTATTCGTCAGATACATGAAATTTCTTTTTTCTTTTCGATGACAATTTAGCACGATCCCAATATTGCAATTGTACTACTAGGGAGAAATAAAATGGATGCGTGTGCCAAGTTCGACTCAATTTATCGAGTAGCTTTATAATAGTAGCTGTCTGTACGCTCTGGACACACACACATACACTCGAACGCACGCGCGTGCGCACACACACGCATATACATACATACGCACAATTTAGTTTAAAAGAAGAAGAAAGATGTTTCGAGTTCAGTCAACTGATCAACTGATTTTATAAAAATTGATTTAATTCAAAGTCTATTTCCCTTGAGTTTTATTACAATTGAATCTTTGAATAATTATATTTAACCACAATTTTTGTTCGAATTTCGGAGACGAAGTGTTGTTACTATATTATACATTGATTTATTTGAACTAGTTTCTGCATTTTTGGTCCGGATAAATCAATGTATAATACTAACAATGCCTCGTCCCAGAAATTCAGACAACAATTGATACAGAAATGGAGACGATTAGAAAAGTATCAGGAGTGTCCAACCACTTAACAGAGCTTTGAAACTACTTACATCCGGCTTATGTATCAAAACACCAGTAAATATTATAAAGGCAAGATGGCTAAAACAAAAGTGCCAAGATACACTCCTCAATTGTATCAAATTGCCCCTGTTATTCGAACAGTGGATACAGAAAAAACTGTAATCCAAGATGATATGGGAAAATCGCACCATCAAGAATTCGAAAGAATCAAAGAATAATGCAGATACTGAAAGCCCAGAGGTTGAATGACAAAGACAAGGAAACACGAATTAATGAATAATCACCGAAGAAAGTTTTATTGAGATCTGATAACACCGTGCAACGCAATTTTTGTTCCTGGGTAGTGAGAGTTATTTTCTAATTGCTTATGTGTAAAAACTATAAGAAATGGCTATTATTCCTTTCAAACTTTGCTTTTGTGGCCTGGACAGTGATATCCATATATAATTGTTTTTCTTACTTTATGTAATTAAAAATGTGCAAATTTGCCCGTTGTCCAATTGGAAATAAGTTGAGTTCAAATTATCACTGTCCTGGTCACAAAAGCAAAGTTTGAAGGGACTTATTGACATCTTCTATACTTTTTAGACATAATCGATTAGAAAATAACACTTATTATCCAGGAATAAAAGAAAGTAAAAAGAAAGTTGCATAGTGTAATTATTTAAATTTCCATAAATGTTTCGGATCATTTTAACGTCCTCCCCCTTAGAGTGGCCATTTGAACACATACACCCGTACGTTTTGGCAATTGAGCATCCTCCCCCTAAAACAGTGGGAGAAATGCTTTATTTCATTGACAAAATTAAAGGTGTTGTTCACTCAATGCATTATCGTCAATTTTCTTTTAGACATTTACAAGCATACCCATCGGAACATTTTGCGTATCAGGTCCAATTCAGTGTTTCATCACACTTGTCACACTTAGCTTCATAGTTTAAAAGACTGTTTTGTTGTAAGCAGCAAATAGCTGGCAACGGGTCCTTCACAAGAATTATTGAGAAAAAAGTATTTGAATTAAATACATAACTAAAAGCTGTAAAGAGCAATCTGGACATAACCATCAATTGCCGATGTGAAATAAAGAGAGTTGTCGAACATCATTGTGCAAATTCCTATTTTTGAAGGATAATTTACACCATTTTTAAGATTGGTCCTTGGTCCCGTAACCCAGTACAAGGTTTTCCGCACCCAGTACCGGGTCGTTGGGGAACCCATCACGGGTGTGTCTTGTGCAAACCCATCTCTAGCCATGCTTCCTTACTCAATCCTACTCGCAGAGAGGCATTGAGTGTTGTTTATCTGCCTCCCCACGAGGGCAAATTTGATACAAGGTCGATTTTAGTGTGGGCGTCCAGCGTACGCGTACGTGCGCGTGCAGACAATTCTAAAAAATATCCCTAGTCCCCGCGACTAATGTCACGAGGACATTAGGGCAGGCTTGACATAGTCACAGGACGAATCCTGGGCATGCTGAACGAGGGTCACGGGACGAATCCCGGAGTTTTCAGAACTTCGCATAAGCGATACCACGCCTCACCTGCAATACTACCGAAGCGAGTGGATCTAGCCGAGAGGCATTGAGTACCCTTTCTAAACTCTTTAGCATGACTCGGATTGAACCCGAACCCAAACCTACCGACCCGGTGGCGAGCACTCTACCACTGGGCCACGGTGATCGGTATGTTTCTACGATTACAGATCTCCAATGGCTCCATCCCTGATGGTCGGATTTCCCAACAACCGATCCCAGGGAGGATTCTTAGAATTCTTCATAAACTGCAAAAGTTAAATTCTAGAGTTCATGATTCGAAACTCAGAAAGCAAAGCTTTTCTCTCCAACTCCCCAGTCCGAAGACGAAATATCGTCGTTCAATTCTTACTGTTTCTTCGTTCAATTGGATGTTAAATTATGATCTGCAATAATTCTTATAGTTACGATAACTATATTCAGTAAGAAGGACATTCGATCTAATTATCTTATTATTATTTGTTTAATACTAGATGAAATATTGTAACCCATTGTATTAATTTTGAATATTATTAGAGTTGTCCTTCTCCTCGACTGGTTGCTTTCCCAAGGCTGGAAAGCATAGTCTGCCCTGCTATTTTACCTATAGCTGGGAGGAGAAGGGTTGATTCATGCTTTTCCTAAGGGCATTAGTGCGAAGTAAACGTAATTAGCCTCGACCGGAGTTTTTAAAAATGTATTTACCTTCATCTTAATGTTTTAGTTGTTTTTTTTATCACAACTCAACGCGGACCGTCACTCTACGGCAGTAAGTAAAACAGCGCAGATCTGAAATAATAATTAAGCTTTCGGTGAGATTCGAACTCACTTGCCAATGTTTACGCCCAGTAGATTTGACCACTCAGACACAGAAGCTTCATGGTCAGAAAAAGTCAAATCTTACCTTTTAAATCCATCCTTTACTCTGAATATCGACGCCGATTTGAGTTGTGATAACAAAAACTATAAAATTAGGATGAAAGTAAACAGTAATCAAAATAAATACAATGGGAATTTAGATCTGTTGATAATTCCTCATAAATGGTATCAAAATGGCAACAAAGATACTTTACTCTCCCAACTCGAACATCCGGTTGATATGATCCCCGAATCCGTTTTCTCCCTGGAAATAGAAAACAAGTCAGTTAACAATGAGCATCTTGAATCTTTAGAAGAAAAAAGAATCAGACAGTGGTGTAATGCTGTGAGAACGTGTGGGAACGGTGTTCCCTTACTCTTTTTGGAAAGGGGAACGGCGTTCCATCACTATCTATTTAATACTAAATTCTTATTCTGTTTATTTGTTTGAATCGTCAAATTAGCCGAAACGGTGCATTAAACAAATGTTCTTTGTTCCCGAACCACCCAGCAGACCAGATCGCTACGCTCGCTAAGCAGGCAGCCCGGAGTTCCCTCACTTCTTTTTTTAGTATTACACCACTGTTAATGAATCAAACACTCCTTAGAAATTCACAAGGAATCTTCTAATGATGCGTCTTAGAAAATAAACGGAAAGAGAAAATAAAAACTTTAAAAAACGAATGTGTTATGCTGGTAGGATCTTAAAGGATCCGTGTAGCTTTAAATAAGTTATTTAAGAGTCCTCCTGTTATTGCTTTTCGTTAGTGGGGATGTACAGCCAGGCAATGGGAGACAAGATTAGAAACTGGGGAGAGTCACTAACAGTTAGGGTGGGAATCTCGTTTCGGTTTGGAATACTTATTTGTGGAGAATGTAATGTATTCAATAGCATGACTTGATCATAGGGGCTCATGTTGGTACGAAAAAAGATGACGTCAGTATTAGACGTGGTTGGGTGAAAGCAAAGCCCGTGATTTCAGTATACATCAGGATTACGTGGTTTTAACCATGAAAACGTATAAAAAGTGACCAGCAAGAGACATTAGTCAGCAGGAGCAGAAACAGCCGCTGTCCTAATTTTATGTGCGCTCGGAAGTGGTCAGACGAATTGAGACAAAGAAACCTCATCCCTAGTCCAACTTCCCATTCTCTCTCTAAACAACATTCCGAATAAAGCGAGAACTCACAGCCACAACGACAGGAATACGTATTGTATTTCGACATCCCAGTCTTCCCCCAAGACGAAGATCACCTACTATGCAAAATGTAGAATTGTATTACATTGGTGCTATCACACGTTTATGTTGCAAAGATTAACCTTTTTTTCTTTTTTCAAGGGAGCAAGAGTTGACCACAAACAGCATCTAACTTAGTTTTGGTCTTTTCTCGCTGCAATCTTTTTTTCGAGAGTGAAGGGAGGCAGCACCAACAACCTTTCTATTACCATATTGTGTCTTTGTTGTGTCAGTATTGAACTGTGAAATCTTGTGTTGCCCATAGACAACAGGACCAATACACTTCTTGGATATTACTTGAAAATACAGCCATGCTTCGACTTTCGTCCGGGTTACTCTCTTGGTGGTATGGACGCAACTCGACCTGGGCGTAAAGTCAATCATGATAAGGGTGAAGCGAAATATACGCACTGCACAACATAAGATACCATGACAGATACATATGTACCTAAACCTCTATATTGCACATACATCTTTGCTTTTCACTTTTCGAAGAGAAAGGAACACATGTCATCCATTGTGTTTCTTTCACTAAGTCATTTGCCCAACCCAGCAAGGTGGCT
>VCCN01003880.1:29614568-29628593 GCA_006491835.1 Architeuthis dux
CCAGACCTGTTCTTTAGTTTTTCATGTATGTTGGGTCAATGTTCCCTCTAATTTTGAGCAGTTAGTGTTTACAAAAATCTTATGTTGTGCAATTTTGTTTCTTGTGACACTGAATGCTTGTGTAGCAAAGTAGTGCTAATAGAAATAGAGCATTTTTGCATGTTAGTATAGTATCTCAGAAAAACTTTGAGTTAAAAAAGTCTTCCACAGAAAGTAGGTCACCAGGGGATGGGGATAGCTGGGCAGAGGAAAGGGGAAGTCTTTTGGAGGGAAATCAGCAGAGCCAAGCCGGACAGGACAGACCTGGAATATCTAGGACCAGGCGTTGGGACTACTATGATCAGTAGGAGTTGACCAGGGAACGATGAAGACGGGTGACTGAAGATGGGATGAGGGGTGTGAGGGGTAGATGTAAGAAATAGTAATTCGCTTTGTTCTTCTCATTTTATCGGGCAGTTTCTGAAAACTGCAAATAAATTGAATTACTAAAAACACCTATTTTTCGCATTGCCTCATTATCTTTAGAGATGACCCATCTTCCCATTTTCAGCTGTGACACAAAGAACCAACGATTGAAGTCTCGTCAAGTGCCGGAGTTTTCACAACGGTATCTTGGCGGTGCACCACACTGATGCATCATGGTACATTTGTCCAAATGTAAACTTGTTTCAAGAAATTAGTGAAGGTACAAATATAGTTTTATTTTTAAACTGTCTGTCTGTCTGTCTGTCATTGCATAACTTAATGGAAACTACAATTTTAGCCACCAAATTTTCTGTAGCTACTAATGGGACTCTGGAACATGTTTTTAGCATATTGCTTTTGGGAACTTCCCAAACTTTTTAAGTTTTTAGCAAGGGGTTCGATTTACAATGTAAGTATAATGCTAAACTGGACCCTTACTTTGTGCTCATCAGGTTAACAAAACTGAATCTTTAACTTTTTGTTTAACCGTGTAAAGTAAGCATCTAGCTGAAAAGCCACCTGTAGGGAAAGTTTTCAGCTAGTTTCCTGTACTTGAGAATTAACTTTGACCTTATTTGCACATGAATACAAGATATAAGATTTTGATATGTACAGTATCGCCCATAAATAAGTAAACCACTACAACTATTTTTATAGAAATTTAATTTTCTTCTAAACCTAATATAGCAGGATTTTATTATTTCTAGTGGAACATTACACAATCAAAACGGATATTATCAGGTATTATTTATTAGCAAACACTACAGCATTGAAATTCTGTTGTCAAAAATATGAATATGTTGCTGTCCAAAAATGAGTACACCGCCACAAAAAAATATTATCATATTTGTTTATCTCATTTCAGTGACGTCATAAAGTGTCAAGGCAAAATGTGGCCATTTCAATTCTGTCAATTTGGGGGTGTTTGATCAACACTTCATCCAAATAATCTTAAGAAATCTTAACAAAGTCGAGGTGAAGGGAGTGATGCCACTTCAGGTGCATATCGCAAACAAAGGCCAAGGCAGCGAAACTTGTGACATGTGGAGCTCAGGCAGGAATGGCTGTAAGGGCACTACTTACTTAATAAAGTCTACTTTTCACTCAAAACAATTTCTTTTTTATACTCACGTTTGTGGTTGAGTTTTCCCACCGAGTTTCCACACATTTTCTGCAAAATCAGGACGACATTTCCCTTCGGCGTGATCCATTAATTTGTCCAATGGAAGATCACTTTGAAGGAAAAGATGAAATGTTGAATCTGAATTATAGAATTTGATCTGTATACATCTGGAAAAATAAAATAGACAAACCATTAAATGAGATTATCATAAAAGAGTGCAACATGAAGTTCAAAACAGTTAAAAATAATGAAAAACTAGCATTCCAAGGGAAATTATGAATCACCACCACCCATATATGCTGTGTTGGGGGCAGTGTTGCCAACTCAAAAAATATTTTTGCGCTAGTTTGACTGCCAAAAAGTGCTAAAAATACACTAAATTTGTTTAAATAGCCAGAAATGGCCAAAAACCACCAAAAAGATGCTATAAATGGTAAAGAATAGCCAGAAAATGGCAAAAAATGGCCAAAATGTTTTAGTCGAAAATGCGCTAATTTAGTGTTTTTTGCACTGCCAAAACAAGAAACACGCTAAATCTAGCAGGGAAACGCGTTAAATTGGCAACACTGGTGATCAATTAAAATGTTGGAAAAAGGGGTGATCAATGAATAAGTGTACTTCTTTCACCTTTTGTTGGGCTGTGATCACTACAAAAGGTCTGAATTTTCAAAATACAAGCAGGCACAAACTAGTAGTATAAACTTACATTGCGTATTGAACCCTACTCTAAAAACCTATTTAGGGGGGAATTCTCAAAAAACAAAAAAAACATTTTCCCTACTCATTGAGGGGAGTGTGTGTGCAACATTTCAAGTGTCTACTATGAACGGTTAGGGCTGGGCGAAATCTGGATACATAGATAGATACATATAAATGTCAGAACACATGAATAACCTAGCAATAAACCAGTGTTGTGGGTAGCGGTGATTAACTATTAGAAACAATCAACCAAAACCTTCACCATACTGTCAACATAGTCATTTTTGTGATTACCATTTGTCAAATAAACCTAGAACAGGTTTGGTTAGTCACTTAATAGAGACTAATGTCTTTTGGCAGCATGCCATGTTGGGAGTGACTAAAAAAATTGGAAAAAGGGGTGATCAATGAATACTTCTCTCATCTTTTGTTGGGCAGTGATCACTAAAAAAGTCTGAATTTTCCTAAAAAACAAGTGGACACAAAATAAGGGATCAATTTAGCATAAAACTACATTGTAAATTTAACCCCCCACTAAAAACCTAAAAACCAAAGTATACTTGATATAGTTCAGCTTAGTTTGACACAAGGCCACATTAAATGTTCAAGGGATTTCACGGAATTGGAGTTTCCGTCTGGCAATGAGGGTGTGAGTTCGATTTCCAATTGCGCTGTTATTCGTTGCCATAGAAACAGTGACCCGAATTGATAAGTTGTATAAAAACAACTAATAACCTTGGGAAAGGTATGAATTCATTTCGGCTTGTGTTCTGTCCTTTCACTAGATATCTTGGAAAAAAAGTCTGAATTTCCCCCAAAAAAACAATGTCATTCGCAGTATATGTGTTAATATGATAATTATTAACTGACATCTCAAATATATAGAACATCTATAAAAAGCAACAACTTGAGATTTCATTCATCCAGTCTGGCTCAAAGGTGATGTTAGATAAGATTATTATTGAAGTTTTAATAACTGCTGTCTTTACTATAAACACTTCTGCTTCTGATCTGTAATTTGAAGCCTTTCTCAGTTATACAACACCTGGCAAAGATTATGGAATCACCACACTTAGAGGATGTTCAACCTGCTTTCACAGATATGACACAAAATAATTTTTCTTTGAATCTTTTGCCAAACTCCATGTTGGATTTCCTTCTCGAAGGAGTTTTATAATCCTTTCAATCATTTCAATTGAGAGCTCTCTTGTTGAGGCCATGTTTCCTTTCAAGTAGCCCTGTCTAACAATAAGTCCTACAGCTCGTTAAGTTCCTCAAGTACTCTCTATTAACTGTAGACTAATTTTCATATTTAGATTTGTGCTGGTATTTGTTTTAGAAATGCAAATTACAAGGTAATTACATAATTCTTTCCTCAGCATTGAGTTATTCCATAATCTTGTCCTCTACTTGATCTGGAAAAAAGATATGCCAATAATTTAAATATTTTAATATAATTTGTTTGCGGTATATTTCATGTAGCCAAAATATTAAGCTATTAAAGAAATATTGTTTTGTGTCATATCTGTGATTTGTTTATTCGCTGCAATTAAAAACAAAAGCTGAGTGAACATCCTCTAAGTATGCTGATTCCATATATTTTGTCAGGGGCTGTAGTCAGCCTCAGTCAAGTCAACTCTCTCTCAGGCATGTAAGTTTCTCAGCTTTCTTGACCACTGGTCGAGTTAAAAAAATAAGATCTTTAATCACATTTTTTATATTTTTTAATTTATTTTTAATATTCAACTGAATCGTTATCATGGGCGGACTGAGCAGAAATAAACACTCAAATAGATTTTGCATCATACAAATTTCAAAGATGACAATGTTAATGTATCCCCCTCCTTACTTAAGCTTTTTTCTTTGCAGAGTTTGTTCACCTAGGAGCAGGAAAGCTAAAACAATGAGATCAAAGTCATCATAGTTCATTACACTTTATATGATTCTTTTCTTTTAGGCACAAATCAATTTTCTTTGCATAAGTATTTTGGTAAAGACGGTCGAGTTACGTTTTCTGAAATCTTACAGGCTCGTTACAGTGTGTTAAGCAGATATGAACAGTGGTGTAGTGCTTAAAATAGATGTGAGAGAATGCAGGGCTGCCTGCTCTCAGAGAGAATGTTTTTGAAATTCAACCAATTTAGGCCATATGGGATGAGTATTTGTACATATATTGGCTAATTTTTCATACCAGTAACTTTTTCAAATAGAGAATTTTAATAGTATATAGATAGTGAGGGAATGCTGTTCCACCTCTCAAAAATAAGTAATGGAATGCTGTTCCCACACGTTCCCAATGCCAGTGCTGCCAATGAGATTTTAAGAAAACCCCCAGATCAGGCTCGCAAAAACCCCAGACTCAAAAGAAAAAACCCAGATTATCCAAATAGATAATACATTGGTCACATGACTGTTTCTATTAAGTGTTTTACAATGGTTTAACTTTTGACTTTACTCAGTGCCTAAAACGGTTCCAATAGGCCCCAAATAGGCTGTATATGTGTGCAAAATTCACATACAATCTCCCCTTTCGCAAAACAAAACAAAAACTGATCTGATTTCTATCTAATTCTATATAATATTAATATTGATATAATGTATTTATAGGCCTGTGGAAAGCTGGTAAAATATCAAGCTACTTAGTAAGTATTTTTGTATTCAGCACTAAATACACGACTTATGTATGGGTCCATGTAGTGTACATGATGTACTTACAGGTTACAGGTAACAGAACAATATAAAAGAACTAGAACAATTTCTAAAAACTGTAATGGCGAGCAATTTTATTCCAAATTTATATAAGAGTACAGCACTGTAATAAGGCGCAGTAAATACAATAGTATTTGACTCTTTCGAGAGGGAGTAGGCCCCCTGAAAATCGTAGGCGCATGGCAACTGGCCTACTTGGGCACCCACTCTGTTTTGGCCTATGTATTGTCAAACTCCAGAACAAAGTCAGAGTTGACTTTACTTTCCTATGTTACAAGAACAAGAACAATCCTCACCAAAAATAGGGGAGTAAACCGATATGTAAAATCCCCATTCCACTACCCTGACTCGAGACCTAGTGAGCGCTAGCCCGGTGTGTTACCACCTGTGCTAAACTGACAAGTCTTACATACCTCCACAAATTTACTCAAATGACAACAAATCAACTTACTCTTCTAAAAATCTTTCCAGACCTTTCATTCGATGAGCTATACAGCTAGGATCAAATTTTGATGAGAAATACAAATTTGAAGGTAATCTGGGAGCTTTCCTGAAAAATAAAATCGGTTGAATTTGTTATATTTTGTTAGTAAATATAGATGATCACAGTAGGGTTTCATTAATGTTTGCTTTAGCATGACAGAAACCAACAAACAAACAAAAAAATAGCTTTTATATAATAACATTTTTAAAGATAACATTCAGCTTTGTGCAGTACTACATGAACACAATACTACTTAAAATTGTTTTACACATTTCATGTACTCTGTATGAAATTGAAAATCACAACGTCTGTAACAGATAAGGAGAGATATTACCATTTGAATCTAAAGCATGCAGTATGCTGTAAAAACAAGAAAGGGTTCTGGTTGAAACCTTCAATCTTCAAAAGATAACTACATTTATTATATTACTTTATTTCTACTACATGAACTACAGTGACTATATATGATCACCTGAGGACCTGTCAGCCACATGCAAATATTATAGCCACAAAGACAACATAATCTGCACCAATGTGATCTGCAAGCTTTGCAAAGTACTTGAATAAAGATAGAACTGTTTGGAAGCATACCACACCCCAGTAGAATAGCCTTTTTTGGGCCCAAGCAATAAAATTTTCAAGTCAACCTGGAGGTGTTATTTTTTGGGTCAATATTAATTTTATTTGTATCTATTCTTTAATTCTAGGTTTTAACTTTCTACTTTAATTTTTAATTTTTTTATATTTTCCGTTTTTGGTCACTTTTTGGGCGAGGCAACATATATGATCACTTCATCGGAGGGGATTTTGCCCCCATAAACAAAAAGAATTTCAGAAAATTTTCAACTGAAAATATCTTGTAATTAGGTCTAGTTTAACATACAAAAAGGTTGTTTTGATATCAAAATTAGTTTTAGGGGTGGCCTATAAAGGGTTAAGAACAATAACTGAAATCCTATGATTGAAAAATCATGTTTTCTTCTTCTAAAAGCTTGATTTTTTTTCCTGCTTATATTTATCAAATCCTCGTAGAATTGGTGAATATTTACTGAATAAATATCTATAGATGTGGTCTGAAAATTCCCAAGAAGAAATGATAATTGTTTGTATGTATTTGTGTTTAATGTTTCCAAATAATCTTGGAGGATGAAAGTTGTTTACTTGAAAGGAATATGAAGTTGAGAGTAGACTAATATGACATTTACTAGCATAGTATCCATAAAAATTATGGATTGGTGCAACACACTCTTCTGATCCCTATTTCCATCCATTCAGCTTTGTGCAGTACTACATACTGGATGTAAACAAAAGCGAAAGCAGGCAGCAAATCTGTTATCAGCAGCAACCATTCGACCTGTGCCTGATGCTTGGTTGGTTGTTCACTTGAAATTTCTCATAAACCACCAAAGAAATTGTGGCTACCAACATGTTTACTTGCATTCTTTACGACAGTAGGGTCATCCAATGTTCGAAGAACTGAGAGTGAAGGGTTTTATGGCAGTATTTGGAGGTGGGAAATTCTCGTCGATTCACAGAGATCTAATAATAGAGTTATTTAATAAGGAGACAAAAGGAACCTCAGGACCTTTCAGAGCCGGCTTTTGCATTAATTCTTCAGCAGTTTATACATGGATTTGAACTATCCATACTCACTCCAGGTAGAATAAAGAATCATGCTGATTATGTAAAAAGTCTGATGTTCCAGCTAAAGAAATAGTGACAATCCCTTTGACACATGCTCACAAAAATGTCATACTGTAGTGAGAGATATGCTCAATGTTCCTGCTACTGGAAATGCATTGTTTGTGACTTTTGTCAGCGAAAGATGCAAAAGCAACATCAAAGAATCTTTTGAACCAATCGAGTGGATAAAGCTGAACAATGGTCTCAGAAAGAAGAAAAAACATAAAAATCAGTATCTTTACTACAAGAAGACCGCCAAGCATTTGGTCAGATCATTGCGAAATCTGTCATCTGAGAAGAGGCATTTCAATACCCAATAACAACAGTGCTGTTAGATTTAGCAACAGCCGATACATCCCTCAGGCAGTTTGATATGGTGTCGCTGAGAAATTATCCGATCACGGAATCTAGATCAATTTGTGAAGAGACACCAAAAGACTGCTCATAGTTCATCAATGGTCTGGCTGCATTTCTTTCCATGCGACCAAGGAGAACTTACAGGGAATGGTTGAAGAGTTTGGTACACAATATTGTCATTTGATAAATCTTGCTTCGCTCTATCTAGATATGAAATTTGCATCTGATCGTGACCTATATGTCTGAAGATATCAACATTTTAAAGAAAATTTAAGCCCTTATGATGACGTCATCAATCATGACACTTCTGGTAATTTTTAAAATTGTTGTCTGGGCTTAAATTGATCCTCATAACCTATAGAACCAATTTCAGTTTTAAAAAATTAGGTTAGGCAGTTGCTTAGATGGTTGGGCTTTTTACCCTGTCTCATACATACAATTAAATAAAATGAAAAATCATGCTTACATATGAGGGTAATTACTCTGAAGCTGTTTTCTTAACCAGGTGAATTCACCAAAGCGACGACGCGTTTTAGAAGAAGGCACTGCAAAGCATGCACTCTTTGTCTGCAGAAATAAGAGAACATTCATAATTTGGTACACATACAATAGTAGGATCCAAAGATTTAAGACAAAAAATGTTATTCCCTTTGAATACACGGACATACACAAAAATAATACCTTATGTAAAAATTGTTTTCGATCGTGCAAGACGAGGTTAGAAAACAACAAAAAAGAGAAAGATTAAAGTGTGTATCAAATAAAAAAAAACTCTCATCACAAATAAAATTCCTTTTATTTAAGACTATTGTAAAGACAAAACTAAGTAA
This sequence comes from Architeuthis dux, assembly GCA_006491835.1. Taxonomy (NCBI): domain Eukaryota; kingdom Metazoa; phylum Mollusca; class Cephalopoda; order Oegopsida; family Architeuthidae; genus Architeuthis; species Architeuthis dux. Next base: position 29,622,919 of record VCCN01003880.1, read on the forward strand.
ATTTGTGACGTAAACATTATTTTAAAACGAAAATCATAACTAACACGGTTGTTCGACAGTTTTGTGTCACGTGATCATCCTAAAATTATTTTAATACGAGCGGAATCCACATCGGGTTGAACTCTGCACTTGTCTGACTAATGCATTTAGTCAACATTTTAATATGAGCTGCTTCTTTGATTTTTCTCTGCTTCCAATATCATTCTCTGTCAATAATCTGGACTTCCTCCCAGAGAGAAAGATGGTCGCCTTTCTCTCTCCAGATGTGGTCAGCCATAGCTGATTTTTCTATCTCGCCCTTGATTATGGCTTTTTTGTGTTCATCAAGTCTGGCCAGAAGAACCATTTAACTATTAATGACCCTTCTCAAAACTATAGAGAATTTAAAATGACTTTAGAACTTGGCTAAGCCCCTCATGTTGCCCTGACCAATAATGTTTGTCATACCCCATGAAAATTCTATTATTTATTGATAAAATAGTAGAAATAGAACGTATACCACCACAGCAATTTCATATGTTATATATTTATTCTTTTCCGTAATGACATGAGTTTGTGGGTTCCGCACACAAATGTCAACCGGCTCCTGGGGAGAAACAAAAATGAATAACAAATGAAAGTAGTCAAACATTAATAATAATGGTTTACAATACTTCCTCCAATAAAAAATATATGAAAACACATATAATAACTAGCATTCCAAGGGAAATTATTAATCACCACCACCCATATATGCTGTGTTAGGGGTGATCAATTAAAAAGTGGGAAAAAGGGGTGATCAATGAATAAGTTACTTCTCTCGCCTTTTGTGTTTTAGTGTGATCACTACAAAAGGTCTGAATTTTCAAAAAACAAATGGGCACAAACTAGTGACCAATTTAACTTACATTGTATATTGAATACCCCACTAAAAACTATTTAGGACAGGAATTTTCCAAAAATAAAAACACATTTCCCTACTCATTGAGGGGAGTATGTGTGCAAAATTTCAAGTTTCTACTATGGACTGGGCAAAGTCCGGATACATAGACAGATACATAGATAGATATATAGATACATATAAATGTCAGAACACATGAATAACCTAAACCCAGCAATAAGCCAGTGTTGTGGGTAGTGGTTATTAATTACTGATGTGTTTTTATTTATTTGTTTTCTGTCACGCTAAAGGAAACCGATATATTGAATTAAGTGGAACTGCCATGATTTGAACTCTGTCGTGGACCATAGCAACCTGATGACTTGCCAATAGGCCAAGGGTACATTGATGACACAATGTTGAAATTTTAAGCATTAAGTATGTCAGTCATATTGTATACATTGGGGAAAGGGGGACAATACATCAAAGCAGCTAACAGCCTATACTGTACCAGATTTTTAAAAAAACGAAAGCAAACAAAAAAAATAAAACAGGTCTAGTTAGTCAATCAATAGAAACCGTCACATGACCAATGTCTTTTGGCAGCATACTGTGTTGGGGGGTGATTAAAACATTGGGAAAAGGGGTGATCAATGAATAAGTTACTTGTCTCACCTTTTGTTGGGCAGTGATCACTAAAAAGGTTTGAATTTTCAAAAAAAACAAGTGGACACAAACTAAGGAATCAATTTAGCATAAACCTACATTGTAAATTGAACATCCCACTAAAAACCTGTGTATTGGGGAATTTTCAAAAAACAAGAAAAATGTTTTTTCTAGACATAATAAAGAGTAAATGTTTAAATTTTCAGCTCTCTAGCTCCATTGGTGCAGACTGTACGCATGATACATACATACATACATCGCCAGCCGGACCAACTCAAAAACTGAAGAAACCTATTTTGACAGTTTTGGTTGATGGTTTCTAACTGTCTTCATTTTTGACGACATGGGTACACTAGTGCTTTATTGATACTACCTGTACATAAACAAAAAAACAAACATGGCACAGGGGATATCAGGGTAGAGAGTTTGTTTAAAGGTTGGATTTGAACTTCTGCAAACCAGTGAAGTTTTCATAGTTAAGTTGGTATAGCAGCAGGTGCAGTAAACCTGGCAGGAGGCACATGAGTTCAAGTCTCTCAAGAGCTTATTTTTTATTCCTAATCTGCACTGTTTACTCACTACCGTAAATTGATGTCCTGAGTTAAGTTGTGATAAAAACTAACTAAAAAATTAAGCTGAAGGTAAATAGTAGTCAAAAATTAATAATATAGAATAGCAAGTGAAGCGAATTATCCACATAATATTTTAGGAATCTTGTATGAACATACAGCCAGTTTATATAGGATTTGGGGGAAATAATATCATTTATTATCAATCGATTACATAAAAATAAACAGCTTATTCGGTTACTTCCCTTGTGAAGCTCTCCACCAAAAAACCTTAATGAAAGCACAGAAAAATCATCATTAAAATATCAAAGAAACCTAGTTAACAACCTTCAAGGGAAGAAACAACATGCTTCGAAGCCTCACTTCCATACAATGGACTGAAAGTAAGGGTCCAGTTTATCGTACAGTTACATTGTAAATAGAACTGCCCTTTTATGTTTTTTAAGGTTTTACAACCTTAAAAAACATTTTTTTCTAAAAACTAATAACTTCTAGGAAGATTGTTAGGGTCTAACAGATTAAAAGCACAAAGATTACTGGTGAAAAAAAATTGTTTCTATTTTTTTTCGACTTGGTTAACGGGTGTATATCTTTAAATCAAATTCATTAAAAAAACAACAATTATACCAATTTACAGTAGACTCCCATTATTACGGATGTTTCATATACAGCAATGTTATTGCTGATGATAATAACTAGTTTTGGTTAGGAAGAGTTAATTGCCCTTGTTATGATTTGTGATATGATATAATTTGAATAAAATTATTGCACTGTTCACACGTTCCGCCTTGTACTTCCTAATATATATTTGCTGCTAATATTAACTGTCACTCAGACCTGATATTCTTTTCATCCTAGCCCAGATGAAACAACGGAATCCTCAGGGATTTAAGAGTGCCGTTATAACGAATCTGCCATTATAATGGGTGGATTTTATATGAAGTGTATTAATAATGAGAAACCAAAAAGTACAAACAAAAATGATTTTAAGGGTTTACTAATTTTAGTTTTTAAAATAATGCACTGAAATCTTCATGTGCTGTTGCTGCAAACTAATCTCTGACAATACTCTTTCGAGAATATAAAAACAAACATGCCATTAGAATGCATGTGTTATTAACCCATAAGAACCCACTGTGACACTGGTGTCACATACAATTTAATTGATCTGCGCGGTCTCTTATATAATAATATATTTTATCCTTGATTTTAACTCATGAACTGTACTAAGTGACATTTACTGAACATTCTGGTGCAGTCATGTGTGTCAATTTGCCTACCTAGAATCCCACATAATGTTCCTTCAAGCAGAAATGGGTCTGAGTTCTTATGGTGCCATTACAACAAGAGTGTATTGTGTTTAGGTTTGTGTTTAACATAATCACAATTTCTTAATGGCCAATGCAAAGCTAGACTGTAAAATTATCCAAGTATTATTTACTGACAACAAAAATGAATAAAAACATGTTTAACAAATTAGGAAATTTAATAATTTACTTACCTTCTTATTACAGAACATATCTATGCAATATCCCACTGGTAATATAAACTACTTCTTATTGAGGATGTATATCAATAATGTAGATGTGTTGTTAGAAAGACATTGTTATACTCATCTCTGCATATACATAGTTATATATAACTTATTTACCTCATTCTTAAATGCGATAAGTCCCTGATTAATAAGCAACATAGCAAAGTTCATGTTTCTTATCATACAAGAACAAGATTTGATTATATCTGTTATTTGAATGAGATAATCACCACAACAACAACACATTTTTTTAAATCTACTACCTCTGGCAAAAGTTATGGAATCAGCACACTTAGAAGATGTTCAACCAGCCTTTTTACTTCACTGCAAATAAACAAATCATAGATATGACACAAAACAATTTTTCTTTAATAGCTTAACATTTTGCCTTCATGAAATATACTTAAAATTAATTAGAATAAATTATTTAAATTATTGGCACATTTTTTCTCCAGATCAAGTAGAGGAAGAAATTATGGAATCACTCAATGCCAAGGAAAGAATTATGGAATCACCTTGTAATTTGCATTTAAAAAAAACATACCAGCACAAATCTAAAAATGCATATATTCTACAGTTAAAAGATAGTACTTGCAGTCCTTAATGAGCTGTTGGATTTATTGTTGGGCTGGGCTTAATTGAAAGGAAACACGGCTTCAACAAGAGAGCTCTCAATTGAATTAATGGAAAGGATTATAAAACTCTGTCGAGGAGGAAATCCAACATGGAGTGTGGCAAAAGATGTTGGTTGTTCCCAGTGAGCCGTGTCTAAAATTTGGTGCAAGTATAAACAAAATCGAAAGGTTGTAAAGGAAAACATACAGGTAGACCCAAGAAGATGTCAAGGCATCAGGATAGAAAACACAAAGCAATATGCTTTGAAAATAGAAAATGTACAACAAAATAAATGAAAAATAAATGAGCAGAAACAGGAGTCAGCGTTTGTGACAGAACTGTAAGAAGTTAGCTGAATGAAATGGAATTTACATATAGAAAAGCCAAATGAAAACCAGTACAAACACCTAAACAAGGGTACAATGGGCTAAAGGGAAGCAATCATGGAGTGTGGATGATTGGATGAAAGTGATATTCAGGAATGAATCATGAATCTGCATTGGCCAAGGCGATGATGCTGCAACTTTTGCCTGGTACCATTTAAATGAAACATATAAAGATGACTGCCTGAAGAAAACAAGAAAATTTCCCAACTCATTTATGATCATCAGCATCAGCATCAGCCGTTATAAGTCCACTGCTGGACGAAGGCCTTTCCCATCTCCTTCCATGACTGCCTATCTTGTGCTAATCTCTGCCAAGTCTTACCGGCAAACCTTTCTATCTCGTCCCTCCATCTTGTGTCTGGCCATTTCCTACTTCTTTTACTATCCCATGGGCACCAATCTGTTAGTCTTTTCCCCCATCTATTGTCATGGGGTTGCATATCAAGTAAAGGACCAGGGAAGGTGGCAATCATTGCCTCAACAGTCAATGCACTGGAGCACATTGAAATTTTGGATGCTTTTCTCATTCCATCAATAGAAAATAAGTTTGGTGATGATGAAGTCATTTTTCAGGATGATAATGCATCTTGCCACACAGCAAAGCTTTTTTTCAGGAAAGGCATATCAGCTCAATGATATGGCCTGAAAACAGTCTGGATTTCAGTCTGATTGAAAATGTATGATGGAAATATTTTTTTAAATGGCTCCATCCTGCAATGCCGATTTGTCAACCACTATTAGAGAAAGTTGGAACCAGCTTGATGGAGAATATTGCTTTTCATTAGTGAAGTTCATGCCTCAAAGAATTCAGGCCGTCATAAAAGCCTGAGGAGGAGCAACAAAGTACTAATTGTGATTTCTTTTGTTGAGGATTCCACAATTTTTTCCTCAGCATTGAGTGATTCCATAATATTTTCCTGTTCTTGATCTGGAAAATAATATGCCAATAAGTTAAATATTTTAATTTAATTTGTTTTAGTTATATTTCATAAAGCCAGAATATGAAGCTATCAAACAAAAATTGTTTTGTGTCATATCTGTGATTT